>JASANV010001540.1:0-130997 GCA_030849715.1 Trypanosoma mega | reverse complement strand
AAAATAGAGGACGGGCGAAACCAACACCTTCACGGATAGCACAGATCCCCACGGCATCCACTGACGGTTCCAGCTGTCCGCGGTCAGGAACACACGGTATTTCCCAGGAAGCATGACCGCCGTGTCCTTCCTGTAGTAACACACCGTCTGCCCATTACATTCATTGGGGCTCTGTATGCCAGAAGGCACAATGGCATAGCTCAGTGAGGAGTTATCAGATGGAAAGTTTGTAGTGATGTCGGTGGAGGTAATTGCTCCGTAAAACACTGGCTGGTAAATGCGGCAGTTGTACCCTTTGGATCGACGAAATGCATTTTCATTGTGCTAGTTACAGCATAGTTTGTGTTTCCAGAGCTCTCAGAGAGAACAAATTCCAAGTACCCAGGAGCACCTGACCCAACCACCGTAAAGTGCACAAAGTTGTTGTCCGTATCCACGGTGATGCCCCACTTAGGCTCAAGGTCCCCATTAAGAGTATTGTATCCACCATTAAGTTTTCGTCCTTGTAAATCATTCGCATTGGATACTTTACATGAGCAATTAAGATTTACTCCGTAAACAATCACATTCGGTGTGCAGTATTCAATCTTGACAAGAGGTGTTTCCAACAGGGATGCGAGGATCTTTTGCGTCAAACGTGGGGCACCAAAGGGATTGGGTGTGTTGGCGGAAGCATTAGCTGCATCAGCAAGTGTGATGACATCGAGGGGAAACATGGTAACAAGTAGAAATAGAAAAACGAGCGAAACAAATCCCCATACAGTCCCCCCTCTCAACCATTTACTTTTACTTGCATTCCCTTGTCTATTTCTGTGGGAAGCTTTTGCCGTTTGTGTTGTCATCTTTGGGAGAAATACCTTTTTGCGTATCTTAATCTTTTTTAAAAATTCAGTTTACCACAAAAAAAAAATTAATAGCACGCACAGAAAGATATGTACAATCCTTGAGGTATCCTAAAGACTTTGTCAAAAAAAAAAAAGTGAAGAAGAATAAAATCAAAATATGATGTTTAACAGAAATTGATAAACAAAACAAAAAAGAGGGCCATATTATTAACCATATTTAGACACTTTGGCTATGACTCCTCTTTACAAAGATTTAGTTCATGCTCCTCAGTGAGCGTCAAAAAATGCGTAAGTAATAGTAATAATGTATGTAATTACAGAGGGTGCATGAATAAACCACAAAGATGCTAAGGTTTTCGCATATGACAGTGCACATAACACGCAGAGCCATAAGAAGGTGCATTTTACAATTCTCTAATGAACAGTCGAATCAGGGATATCTTTGACATTCTCTTCCTTCAAATCATTTCATGTTTGTAATGCGAATAGTCTCCTTACTTCATTTTGGGATATTAATCTCCTCTCGAGTATCCTGTAAATTGGGAAAATAAATAAAACCCTGGTAACAATAACAAAGCGTGCTTCACGTATGAAATACGACAAAAAGAAATACAAAGAGCGGTAAAGAGAAGAGTGTACTACGAATAGAAAATCTATTGGCCGTTGGTATACTTTTTGCCGCCTCTTATTGCAGAAAGGAGAAAAGCAAGATGAGCCCAATCTTTCATTGGACTACAGAAATACCCTCTATCCAGGTGTATGCGCAACGATATGAATTATAATCAAAAGAATGAGCGTGGCGCGTGCCACAAAAATAAATACGCAAGACTAAATACAGTATGTCTTCCTTGTTTTTCCTCAAGCAAATACATTCATATGGTTATAAAAAACATTATCGCCCCGTTTCCGGTACGAAGATCACTCAGAGATTCCGGAATCGTGACATGAATTCACCACGTATGGACACCATGCTTCGTTCAAGCAATGGCAACCGCGGCGTAGTGGTAAAAAAAAAAAGATAAAATAAAATAAAAAGAGGTTTATTTGCTGTTTTTAATGTGTTTATGGTGCGTGTATCTGTTCTTCGTCAACCTTTTTTGTTCTTTGATCCTGACGCGTTTTATTATTTTTTTTTATATCTGGGTCGGGGTGTGCGTGCCTCACGCAGAAAAAAAAAAAACTGATGAGTTTATTCGAAGACAAAAAAACTGCATTGCGGCGCCATACGGAGAATAAAAAATGCATATGTGAGGAGAGTTGCGCCGCCATGTTTTCTGCAAAGAGAGTGTGGCGCAAAAAGGCACCGACCATTCCCATCGCAATCCCTCAAAGACAGAAATAAAAAAGGATTAAAAGACACACGAGAAGAAAAAATAATTAAAGCCTTCCTTCGAATGCCGGGCAAGAGCTCGTCAAGATGGTTAGTTATTATTATTATTGTTTTTTGGGCCTTCTGCATGTGCGGGGCGGCGCCCCAAGCAACCGATTTGAGGGCCCTGCTTCCGGTCGTCACGCCATTGGGTATAAAAATTGGTGAAGAGCTGTGGTACTGTAATTTTGAGTATTCTGAGTTTAGTTGGTATTGCCTGCGCATTCAGTATCGCGCTGAATTTCAACCCCCTTAAAAATCATAATAAATGGGATTGGTGACGGTATTGCTGAGACTATTGGTGGAGGGAGTGGCGGCATTTGTCACGTGCAAAAAAAAGAAGAGAATATTTTTTCTCTTCTAGATCTCACTTCTATTAGTATTACGCATTTCCACCCGCACGTAGTCTGTAATAAAACGATAATCTTTTTCGTGGAGCTTCCTTTTTTTCTTCTTTTAGAACGATTCCGAATTCTGGGTGTTGACAAATTGGTCTGCTCGTATAGCCAATATTAGACGCATGGAGTTGGTAGTTTGTTTGCCTTGTCATCTTCTGCTCCTGTTTCTTTGTTTATGCACTTTGCGCTGAATGCTCTATACATTTTCCCCATATGAGTCCTGGCTTTGAATCCTGCCTTAAGACATACCAACTGCTCTTGAATAGTTTTGTCTTTATTTTTCTTTTTGCCGGTAATGTGGCCCCACAAGCAATGGTTAACAAGGAGGAAAAACCACCCCGACTTCGAAGCATTTTTATTGTTATTATTGTCGCTTTTTTTATATTTGCTTGATGTACAACTTCTGTACTTTTAGTATCTTTTGCAATGATCAGATAAATTTGTACTATCTTCTATTATTACTATTATTACTTGTCTCTGTTTTTTTTTTTCTTTCACTCGCATAGTCAATGAAGAGTGCCACTGTTATTGTTGGAGATGCCATATGCGGCTCTGTGTGTGCTTCAAAACTTCCTTCACACGATGAAAGGGTTTATCTTCGTGGACACAACACTTATGAAGGGGACATGCCGAATTCTGCGGCAGCGCTTCAAGAAGGAGCAGGTGAAGTTATTGCTGCCATTAATGGCATGATTGAAATAACCGATCGTGTTGTTTCAGTAAAAGGGATGTCATCTAGGTATCATCCAGAAGTTGGTGATATAGTTGTTGGTCGTATACGAGAAGTCAGTGGAAACCGATGGCGAGTAGATGTTGGATCTCATCAAGAGGCTGTAATGCTGCTTTCTAATGTAACTGAACCAGGTGGTATATTGCGAAGACGAGGTCGGAGCGATGAGTTGACAATGAGGCATATATTTGATCAAGATGATCTTGTCGTTGCAGAGGTACAACGGGTTTCTCCGGATGGAGTTGTTTTTTTGCACACACGCTCTGGCGAAAAATATGGAAGGTTGTCGGGACTTGGTGTGTTTGTATCCGTTTCTCCCGCACTCGTTAAGCGTGCAAAACATCAGTTCTTTACTGTAAACTCTATGCCAGTGAGTGTCGTTCTCGGTATGAATGGAAGGATTTGGGTTTCTGAAGCAGCCTTTGTGGAACAAGAAACAGCTACTCAAAATTTACCCCAGTTGGGGTATGAAATGACAAGCACAGAAATAAAGCGTTGCGTTTCACGTGTTGCAAATTGTATAAAAATTTTGAGTAGCTCACGATTGCCCATATTTTGGCAAACCATAAATAGCGCTGTAAAGGCTTCACTTGAAGCTGGGTTGAGTTCTTTCGAAGTTGTGCTTTCCTCGAATCAAGAAATCATTTCTACTGCTGTTGTAGAGGCGATGAGTTCACGAAAAATGGTAGGATTATAAAAATAAATTTCTTTTTTCCTTGTAATTCTTATTAACTCTCTTTCTGCTCTGTTCTCTTTACCTTTTTCTTTCTCTCTCTTCAGAATATTTTTCCTTCAGCTTCTGTGGCGTTATTGTTCTTGCTGTGTTACACTTCTCACGCTCTTTTTTTTTTCCTTTTTTTTTAAAGTTGTTATTATTATTATTATTCCTAGTTTTCAGAAAAGCGTATTTTCTTTCTGACTGAACAGGGGAAATGATTAGGAGACAATCCTGGCACAATGTGTTTATTCTTTTTCTTTTTGGGATTATTTACTTATTCATTGTTCTGTCCTTTTGGTTCGATGATGTAAACCATATAAAAAATGTACTGCGAGAAAGGGTTCTTCAACAATCCAGGTTGATGTACTCTACCACAGATACTTTAATCCTCATACCTGGGCATGGTGTTCTGAATGCGCTGAACGCTTCTGATTGGCAAGATGAGGAAAAGTGGGGCTTGGAGCCTTACCAATTACGTGAGGGCGTTGTATTGCCTTTTTGTTTTGCATCTCATATAAGACGTGGAGTGGAGATTATGAAGAAAAATCTAAACTCGACACTTCTTATTTTTTCAGGTGGTCAGACTCGTGTTGGCACTGGCCCACGCAGTGA
The DNA here is from genome assembly GCA_030849715.1 of Trypanosoma mega. Taxonomy (NCBI): domain Eukaryota; phylum Euglenozoa; class Kinetoplastea; order Trypanosomatida; family Trypanosomatidae; genus Trypanosoma; species Trypanosoma mega. Next base: position 126,325 of record JASANV010001540.1, on the reverse strand, counting down.
GGGTCTAAGTTACTATGTTGTTGCGGAGGAAACTCATCTTTTTGGTCTTTTTGACACGAACACGGAGATTGCACCAATCCTAAATACTCGTGTGTTTGCTGAAGAATTTGCACGTGACTCATACGAGAATTTGATTTTTAGTGTTGCACGTTTTTATGAAATAACTGGACGATTTCCCGAGAAAATTATTGTTGTAGGATGGAAGCACAAAGAAAGGCGTTTTATCGAGTACCATAGAGCTGCTATTAGATTTCCTTTGGACAAGTTTATATACGTTGGACTTGACTTTGAGGATGCGAGTCCCTTCGTGAGTGATTTAGAGCCGTACCGTAAAGCACTGCCTTACAATGATGACACTGCTATTGCGTGCGTTAGTGCAGATTTGTACCTTTGTCATGCAGGTAAAAAAACAAGAGAAGAACGCAACCCACTGTTTCGAACTCCACCGTACGAGGTGAGTTGTCCTCCGATGCGTCATTTACTTAGCTATTGTGGTCCAGAGATTATTGACAAAAACCTACTTCCATGGAAGTAGTGCTTAGGTATATCTAATATATATATATATCTAATTACATATATGTATTGTTGCGGTTATTCACCTATTATTATTTCTGGTGAGAAATTCTTTTTTTTTATGCACATATCGTTCTACTGTTGATATTTATCTTGTGAATTTTATTCTTTTCTGGGCCAATGTTGCATTTGTTTTATCATTTTTTTTTCCCCCTCTACTTCCTTATTATTGTTATTATTATGTTTGTGAAGATTTTGTAGATGCGTCCCTCTGAAAAGAGAGAAATCGCCGATGTAGTGGCAAATAGAGAGATTGATGCTGATGATGTTTTTAGCGCAAGTGCATCTGATGAATTTGAGAGGCGCTTCGAAGAGAGTAGGCATTCTAAACGAGTTGTAACAGAGGTAACTGGTTCACTACATTCTCTTATTTTTTCCAAAAAAGGAGAGGAAACTGAAGAAGACATTTTAGCAATTACAGAATATATTACAGGGGCTGAATCACAGTGGTGTAGCAAAACCTCGGAGGTTGAGGAATTTAGAAAAGCATTGTCCTCCTCATTTGCACATGAGTGGAAGGAATTTCAAGTGATACATCCTTTGCTCAGTGTTTCGCAAGCGATGCGATTTTTACCACAGTGCTTTTGCTTACCTCCACTCCAAAAAACGCAGCTTGAGATGCTTACTCGCCTTACTCCGAGCAAAGTAGGTAATACTTTTGGTTTGGTGCTGCTTCGAATTTGGTATATTGACCTTGCTGGATGTACTTGCTCATCATTACGTGAATTCCCTTTTGATACTACAGCTTCTGAGGCTATCAAAGTTACCATGGAACGCCTTTTCTCCGTTACAAATTTTGACAGGGAAAAGGGTCACGGACTCGCACATATCTTTAGGATACAAGGAAGAAATGACTTTGTCTATGGTGGTGAGAAGCTCATCGATTTTCGTTACATTCGTGATTGCATTACCCAGCAGCGAGAAATTAATCTCGTTGTTGAGCCCTGCGACCAAGGCCTTCTTATGGACCCTATTTTTATTCCTTCATATAATTGTATCGTTACACAGAAACAAAACTGTCAAGACAACTCCTATAAGGACTCTTTGACCGTCGATTCCGCTAACGAAATTAGCATATGGGACATTAATGCTAGACTGGAGATTCAAGTTGCAGAGGGTTTAAAAGGTTTCGTTTTTCCCCAAGAACGTGCAAGGGAGGAAAATGTGCGTGAAGGTGACGTACTATACGTTGCAGTTTTAGTGGAGGTATGCTTTGGCGCTAAATTATTGTCAGCACCTAAAGTGACAAAATGGGTTCCACTTAAAGATTTAGGTGATGCAAAGAAGTCGGAGGGCTCTCGTGCTGTTTGGGGAAATGGTGGTCGCTTGGCGTTTGATGTACGACTATCTGATGCACCAAGGGAAGTGAAACTATGTGTGAGTCTAATGGCCACAACTGGGGATATGCTTGCTAGTGTGATGTCTCTTAATACTGCAGAGACTATTCGAATTATAGATGATCCTTCAGCTCTAAGAAAAGGTGAGGAGCAGTCCAACATTATTTTTGTTCTGGGTTCCGCTTCCATTCAATTATTTGACTTTAAAGCGCAAATGCGGTCAGGTAAAGTTGATGTCGCGCTTTGGAATACAAAACAAAAGGCAAATCATATAGGTGTTAATTCCATGAATCGGGAAAAGGGTGCCTCTGTTTTATCCTTTATCTTTCCAAGTTTTCCTAACCCAGTTGTTATACCTGGTGGCCGACCTCCTACTGAGAAAAAAAAGGACTTGGATTCTCAAGTTACTCATAATAATTCTTTTATACGCGAGTCAATTGGTGACGGTAAAGTTGAACAGTTAAGACAACTAAAGCGAATTCTAGGAAGTGATCCATTGACTGCCTTAACATCTAGTGATGAGGCCCTACTGTGGAAGTATCGAGAGGAACTTGTCAGGCGTCCAAAAGCACTCGCTAAATTTTTGCTAGCTGTCAATTGGATGCGTCCTTATGCTGTTTATGAAGCTCATTGCCTATTAGAACAATGGGCTCCACTTCAACCGATTGATGCTCTTGAGCTACTGGATGCCCGCTATGCTGACACAATTGTAAGAGAGCATGCTATAAAATCACTTGAAAATATGCGTGATTATGAACTTCGAGGATGTCTATTGCAGCTAATACAAGTGCTCAAGCACGAGCCCTATCATTGCTCGGCTGTTGCAAGATTTCTTTTGAGGCGTTCACTTCAAGCGCCACATATGATTGGCCACTACGTATTTTGGTGTCTTGTTTCAGAGATGGGAAACGAAAGTATTTGTGAACGTCACGGATTACTTCTGGAGGAGCTTGTTCGTCGTATGCCGGAGAGAAGAAATTACTTACGTCAACTGTACGTTGCTGATCAACTTTTTGAGTGTGCCATGGTAGTGAAGGATGCACATAAGAAGGGTCGTATCAATGTTCTAAGAGAACACTTGAAGAATATGCGACTACCAAGTCATTTCACCCTCCCTTTAGATCCGGCCATGGAGTGCAATGGCCTCGATATTGGCAAATGCAAAGTAATGGACTCCAAAAAATCACCGTTGTGGCTTGTATTCCGTAATTCGCATGAAGAGGGAGAACCTTTTAATGTTATTTTCAAAGCTGGTGATGATTTGCGTCAAGATTTGTTTACATTGCAATTACTTGAATTAATGGACGCTTTTTGGCAAGCTAATGGATTGCATTTACATATTATACCATATCGCTGTGTTGCAACCCGAGAAGGTGTGGGGATGATTGAAGTTGTCCTTAACAGTGATACCATAGCTAACATTACACGCAAAGATGGTGGTGCTCATGCGGCGTTTAATGAAGAGCCCTTGATGAATTGGCTGAGGCAGTATAATCGGGAAAGGCATGAGGTAGAGAGATGTCTTTGGAACTTTTTGTACAGTGTTGCAGGATATACTGTCGCCACCTATGTTCTGGGTATAGGAGATCGTCACAATGACAATATAATGCTTCGCCAAGATGGAAATCTTTTTCATATTGATTATGGTCATTTTTTGGGTAATTTCAAGACTAAATTTGGTATTAAACGAGAGACTGCACCTTTTATATTTACTCCAATGTATGCCTATATGCTCGGTGGGCAAAGTAATCCTATTTATTTGCATTTCGTTGACGTTGCATGTCATGCTTTTAATGTTATTAGGCGATTCAGTGGAACTCTTATGATACTATTTGTTTTAATGCTATCAACTGGAATACCAGAGCTTCAAAGAGTGGAGGATATTGAGTGGTTGAGAAGTGTATTGCTTATCGATCGACCCGATGAAGAAGCTATGGAGCATTACAAAATGCAAATATCTCTGGCTTTAACGAATGTGCGCACTCGTCTTAATGATTACATCCATATTATGGCCCACTAGTTCCCCTCCTCTTCCTCCCCCTTTCGCATTTCTTTTTTTTTTTTCTCGCTTCCTCCTATCGCATAAAGCCCGATATATATATATATGTATATATATATATACATCATGATCTATTCAGTTTAATATGGATCTAACAAACATCGTGAGGAGGAACCGAAAAACTATGTTTATCTCTTCTAAGCAAATTTGTTGCATTCTTTTTCTCCCCTTTACCTTTTTTTTTGTTGTTGTTGTTTCTCTTGTATATATATATATATATATACGTATGTATCTGTGATTTTGTAAGAATTCAAGAAAAATAGAAAAAAAAAAGAAACTTTTTTTTTTGTCTGTGAGCCACGTTGAAAGAGCGCCTTCATGTCGATTATCGTCCGAGGTGCACCGCAGGAGTATGTATGCCGGCCTGGATGTTGGAATGATCTAGAAAATCACCTCCAACAGAGAAATATTCGTTATGTTCTCGTATTACATGGTAATTTGTCTTGGAAATGTGCAAAGCCATACTTCCCCACGTTGAATTCTGTAAAACACATGTTTATGTACTATGGAAAAAAATGTACAGATGAGCGAATTGATCACTTTGCAGCGATTGTCAAGGACGAAAAAATCGATGCTATAATTGCTGTGGGTGGTGGTAAGATAACTGATCTTGCGAAAGCTGCTGCTAACCACGCTCGTGTTCCTGCAGTGGTTTTACCCACTCAGGCGTCTACATGTGCTGCATGGACACCTCTCAGCGTCGTGTATCGCGAAGATGGTTCAATGGACCGAGTTTGTATTTTCGACACCGCTAATTTGCTTGTTCTCGTTGATCCTATTGTCATACTTCACTCACCCATAGAACACATGATTGCTGGTATTGGGGATACTTTGGCCAAGTGGTACGAATCAGACTGTATAATCTCCCAGATGGAGGTGAAACCAGTTGCCGTTCAAGTGGCTGTCTATGCTGCAATGCGATGTCGAGAAGTATTACTAGCAGACAGTCAAAGGGCAATTCAGGGCATGAAGGAAAATATGTCAAATCAGGAATTTTTAAATGTGGTGGAGTCTATCATTATGTTGGGGGGTATGGTTGGTGGATTTGGAGATGAATATGGTCGTATTTCTGGAGCGCATACTATTCATGATGCTTTGACTATTTTGCCTCAATGTCAAAAACTTCTTCATGGTTGCGTGGTTGCATATTCTATTCTCGTACAACTATGTATTGAACAAAAGTGGCATGAGATTGATGAACTAATTCCGTTTTATCGTTCTTTGGGATTGCCCACATGCCTTGCAGATTTAAAATTGGAAGATGCTACTCCAGATGACCTAAAGGCAGTTGCTGAAAGCGCTGCTGCCCAAGGCACTGCTATACATCTGATGAGAGAAACTATTAACGCGAAGGTAATACAGGATGCCATGCAAAATCTTGAACTTCACGTTGCAAAAAAAGACTAGCGAAATTGATTTAAATTAGAGGAACTAACTGAAAAAAAAAACAAAGAATATACATATATATATATATATATATATCTTGTTGTTGCTGTTATTGGCCAAGTAACGTAGCAATTTTTTTTTTTAACATACTATTTTTTTTCTCCATTTTTGACTTTTCTTCTACAATGAAAGTATGATTTTCTTTATTTATTTTTTTATGTTTTTATTACTTTTTTTTTTCCATGTTGTTCTTGTATTTTTGTTGCCAATCATGTCAAATCGGCATAGTCTCAATTTTTCTTGGTTAATGTAGTGCCTCAAGCGAGCTACATTTGTCATGGGGTAGCTTTCATACATAACTGACTGTAAAAGCAAACGTAGCAAAAGTGTTTCACTGTAAACATGCGACGATACTATAACTGCGATCATCATGACACTCATGTGACCATTTCTAGTGTTGAATCTGCACCGAATTATTTGTCGTGATCTTGTCGTATTTGCGTTTTATTGTTACTACTATTCTTTTTATTATCTGTGCACTTTTTGCTTCTCTTATTATTATTTTTTTTTTTTGACTTTCAAGGTATAGTTTTTTTTTTGTTCTTTTAGTTTTTAGTTTTTAGTTGTTGTTGTTGGTTTTAGTTTTTTTTTTTTTTCGTTTAGTTGATGGATTTATGAGGAAGTTCATGTGAGCGGTAAAAAAAAATGAACCCGAACGAGGCAGATCAGTAGTGTTCACGAAAACTTTACACCAGAGTTATTTTAACACTGCGTTTCCCATTCTTGCTCTTTTACATATATTCAGCTGCGCGTTTTCATTTTTATACTTTGGTTTTAAAGAATGGTGGCGTTTTTTTTTTTTTTACTCCATTTGTTGCAATGCACGGGCACAAGAAAGAACGTAAACAATTTTTTAAAAAATCCCAAAACGGGGCAACATGAGGCTGAAGGGCTCCAGATGTAAGTGGACAAGATGCGGCCTATTTTTGGGCAAGTGCTGTCAGGCATACATGTATACATATTTTTTTTGTGTGTTTCACCTTTTTGTTGCATAAATTGACAAGACACTTTTTCCTCCCTATGTGTCTCTCACTTTTTGATGTAATGAGCTTTCAGTGCTGTTCCACTTTGTAGAGTTTTCTAAACACTTACGTGATTTTTTGTTTGTTTGTTTATTTGTTTTTGTTAGTTTGTGTTTTATATTTTTTTCTTAGTTTAAGCAATGGGGTGGTGGAGCCCTTTGTCGAGGCAGCTTTTGCTTCAACTCTCGCGACACCCTAGGATGCAGACATATGTTCGGCATGGAATGAGCTACATGTCAAATCACCCGTCAGCGAAAAAAACGATGCATGCGCTATCTGGCTCGTGGACAAAGGCGAGAAGACAGTTTGAGCAGTCCGTTTCTAGTTCCAGATTACCACGTGGTGAAAGGGAATCTTTCTCGTCCTACTCCGCATGGCTGCGAGACTTGTGGAAAAAGCATAGAAGCAGTATCCTCTCATTTATTGCTGTCAACTTTATGGGAATTATTTTCTTTATTCAATGCGGCTCCACTTTGTGGGCGATGCTCAAGCAGTCGTTGACACAAATTCAACACGAAAAGCGGATCAAAAAAAAGGAATCAGATTTACACACTGAAAAACTGCAGAGAACGCATTCAGGCGATTCGGTAAAGACGCGACGAGTGAGTAACTCCGAATCGGTTGCAGAGGATCACGAAAAAGTATTGGCGCCGAGTCCCTCCTTCAGCTTCGCAGATGGATCAGAGCATGAGGTGCAAAAATCAATGAAAGAACTTGAGCACGATTTTTTTGGAACTTCTGAAAAAACGGATTTTTCGACATCGTTTAAGTTTCGCATGAGCGAGGAGGCTGAGTTTCGATCATCCTTGAAGGACACAGCAGTAATGGGAGAGTCTTTTTAAGGTGGAGTTGATTTGCCTTGTGATTCCTTTTAAGGATCCTTTTTGTTGTTATTATATACTTTTTTCTCTTTAATTACCCACAGGTAATTTTGTTTTTAATGCAGGCTCCGTGCCACAACCAGCTAAGAATGAGATATTTGCCTTGATATGTCAAAAACATGATTGTAACGATATTCATGAAGTTGTAAACAATATATATATATATATATATATATGGTGTGCAACTTTCTTGTTCCTTCTTCTATTTCATTTTTTTTTTCTGCATCAGTCCTCGTTCTCCTCCACTTACTCCTCCTTCCCTCTCTCTCTCTCTCTCTCTTTCTTCACTCTCCTTTCTTGTTTTTCCTCCTTTTTTTTTGCATGTATGTATACCTGCTCTTTTAGTGTCCACAACTCATTTTTGGGAAAGGATTTTATGCCCGCTCATCCACACGTCGATGCTGCAACATTGCAGAATGTACTGCAGACTGTGTATGTTACCGGCGAATCTGCTATTATAGCTCCCTCATCATTCGTCGGAGAACTTGACACCGTTGTTGAGGAGGTTAAGAAGTATGGTATGAAGGTAGCGAGCATACCTAGAGGTGGGATCACCATTTTACCAGCCATTCCCCTAAGTGAGGAGGAACTATTTGATTATTGTGTGGACTACTGCAAGGCACGAACACAGCAGGAGCGTTCGCTCGTCCGTCATCGGATAAGCAACCGTGTCTTTGTACCGGCAGATTCACTTGGTAGAGGTCCTCTTCACCCAAAACCACTATATAATCCTGCAGACTATATTTTAAGAATTACCCACATGTGTGCAGAGCTCGCTTATGTTTCTGAGGATCATTTCCGTATGGCCTACGCTGTGGCACCTCTACTACACATTAATCCGGTTCAGGAAATATGTAGAAAATTACGTTGTTTGGCTCAATCCGAATCCCTCTCCCTACCGTTGCCGGTTTTACACGAGAAAGTTGAACCAATGATCCCGTTTGATGGTTTCGAACCTAAAGGAGACAAATTACCATTGCACCTAAACCATTTTGACAACCACAGCAGTAAAATGGACCATCATAACACCGATGTTGATTATGGTGACAATAATGATAATGCTAGTGGTAGTGGTGGTAATGTTGATGTCCAAGGAATCAACGAAACCGAGCTCACGGGACTGGAGATTGTTGACAGTACAGTAGGTCCTGTCGCTGAATACCTATCAGAAAAGGATTACGAGCTTGTCACCGAAAGTGGTATTTTTCGTGACCGTTCTGGTGAGTGTATCCTAGCCATTTATGTGAAAAATGGTATTGATAAAAATGTATGTCGAAAAGCTGCTGCTGCTTTGGAGTCTGCTGCAACAACTAAAAATATGCGAAAAGCGACTAACGGAGGTAAATCAAACCCAGAAACAGGTATTGTAGGATATTATGATTACCTCACTAACCCTACCCAACGAAAGTGTCGAGAGACAGAATTTACAAGAAGGAATTGGAGCACTTTGGTTGACCCGTGTAAAGCATTTCTGCAAAAACTCAATAAGCTTTACTCGGAATGTGCTCCACAACATTACAAACTACAACGCATTGCCATTCCTCAACATTATCAACTCTTTAATACGGTTTTCAGTACCATTACAGTTAATAGGAACTTTAGAACTGCCGTACACACTGATAAAGGTGATTTTAGGGGTGGCCTTGGTGCTGTATGTGTCGTAGATGGTATTTTTGACGGGTGCCATTTGGCTATCAAGAAGTTAGGAAAATCTTTCCGTCTCGATGTGGGTGATGTTCTTTTTTTTGATACCTCTTTAGAACATGGAAATACAGAAGTACATAGTTTAGATTATTGCTGGAAGCGTGTGAGTGTTGTTTGCTACCTGCGCAGAGGTCTTTTATCACTGCCTTGCGAATTAGAAAGACGCCGAGAACTAAATGAACATCTGAAGAAACAACTACTATACGAAGAAAGTCAAGAAGATGTTGTAAACCTAAATGCTGTAGAACAGGGCCTTCCCCCTCTCTATGTCCCATGGAAACTGGTGGATATGCTATCCCCTATTCAAGAGGCAGCATTGGGGTTTGCTGTTGATCGTTTGAGTAAAGGCAATGGATGTATCATAGCTCTTACAATGGGTCTTGGAAAAACATTGGTTGCATTAGCTTTGTGTTATTCCCATCTTTACAACACAGGTCCAAAGGATATACTTATTGTAGCTCCCAAAACAATTCTGACACACTGGATGCGAGAAAAAGAAAAATGGGAGCAATATGGTCTTCTTTTACCAGAATTTATTGTATCTGATGGGACAGACTCAACATCATTCGATGTTTCTCTTAAGCGGTATGAACAGGAATTGAGCGGAGGGATTCCAAGAACAAGTCATGTGTTTGTTGTAAACCCAGAATATATTAAAACGCTCATGCGGAAGCTATTCGGTTTCCGTCCCAGTTTGATGATACTTGATGAAGGTCATCGAGTATCTTCAAAGGGAAATAAATTGAAAGATTTTCTAGAAGGTATGCAGTGTTCAGCACGTGTTATTCTTTCCGGGACACCAGTGCAGAATAATGCTGAAGAGTTGTATAGGCTTATCGGATGGATAAATAGCGATGTACACTCCGTTCTGCCTCCGCGTATATTTGCAGAGTATGCCGCATCTATTAACCGATATATTGATGGTGATAATACTGCCTTTAGTACGGCTGTATCTTCACAACGATATATTCAAGAATGGATGAGTTCATATGTTTTTAGTGTCATGAAAACGGACCTTCCCCCACTCCATGATTACATCATTATTTGTGGTTTCTCGGCTATTCAGCAAAAGATGATTGAGGATCATCTCGGCAGCGAAATTCTCCATGCCTCTTCCGGTTTACGTGCATCTGAGCATCGCCCTTATCATCTCTCTACCCATCCTCTCTGCTTCTTGGGATTTGTGACAGGGATATACAAGTCTTTGAGTGGTTCTCATAAAGGTTTCGGTGACACTCTTGAAGACGATGACGAAAAAGATGATGTTCTTCATCAATATGTGCTTACTGATGATGATAAGGCGCTCGCAGATGACTGTTTATCGCTAGTGAACTCTGGCCACATGACGGAGTTTGCCAGTCTTAGTGGGAAACTAATAGTGTTGATATCCATCTTGAATGCTATCCGAGAAAAAAAAGAAAAGGCAATCATTTTTTCGCAGTACGTTGGATCACAAGATTTTATCTCGCGTACATTAACTGCATTCGGCATCGCATCTTCAACCATTCGTGGAAGGGATTGCCATGAACGTCGACGAAGAATAATTGAAAATTTTGGAGATGATGACAACCCTACATGTCTTGTCCTTTCTACGCAAATTGGTGCTTATGGACTCGATTTTACGGCTGCAAATCATGTTATCTTATGGGATAGTTGGTGGAATCCCCAGGTCGAGTCTCAGGCCATTGCTCGGTCGTATAGACGAAATCAGAAAAGACCTGTTGTTGTCTATCGACTTGCTTCTTCTTATGAAGATACCATTATACTGAAAACGCAGGTGCGTAAAATGGCGTTATTTAACTTTATTATGAATGAAAAAACGTCACGGGCAGTACCCTCCGAGGAATTGCTCGATTGTACAGAATCTGAAGAGGACGAAGAGAGGCTCCACTTGTGGAAGTTACTGAAAGCAATCCCTCTTGAGGGTGGAGAACCTGCAGTATTAAACGTATTTAGATATAGTGATACAGTAAAAAGTGAATCCACGTTGTGATGTATGTTGACCCTCTTCTTCACATGTTTTTGGGTAACTTTATTGTTACTTTTTTTATTTATTTTTTTTCCCCTCTTTTTTGTCATCTTCTTTTTGATTACTAAGCAAAAAACGAAAAAAAAAACGAAAGGAAAACTGTATCGATTTGTCTTTTTTGACATCATTGAAGACAACTTTTTCTCATAATCATAATATTTTATTGTTTCATCTTTTCTTTTTTTTCCTCGTTATGTTTCTTTCGTTGATGGACATTAAAGTCTATATTGTTTCTTGTGTTCGTGTAAAAAAGTTGCATGTGCATTTATATTAAAAGATATGTGCGGGCTCGTCATGCATCAATTTCCTCATGTACATCGTACCTTCCTGATTTTTATTTTTTCTTCCTTTTCAAGCTGTTCTACTAGAAACTGGTTCGTAGATCAATGTAATGCGATCAAGTCATTCTTTGACCTCTCCCAGTTGTATCGAAACACCAAATCTAACGCCCATAGTCGCTTCATGTGAAGCACGTCTTCTTGCGTTACGGGAGCAAACAGCTTCCTTAGAGAAGCTACTTTTAAAAGAGGCGAAAAGGCGGATTGATCATGATAGTCAGTTGCGACAGTACATTAATGATACGGCGTGTCAGTCACAGGAGCGGCTTGAAAAAGATTTCAACACCCGCATGGCTGCATTGGAGATAGCTGTGGAACAGCTTTCTGCTAGAATAGGCAAACTTACTGATGAGCTGTGTTTAGAGAGAGAAAAAAATGTTCGTCTCATTGAGGAATTGCAAACGTTTGTAACGGAAGGTATAGATGAGCTACAAGCGGCCCTCAAAGCCGAGTGTGAACAACGTATGGAGCGGGACGGTTTGCTCCGCAATGCTCTTTCACAAGCGACGCGTCAAATTTATGCAAAAATGGACATGGAGGACGAACATCAACGTAGTGAATCCAATGAATGGCGATTAAGGACAGTTAGTCAAATTAGAAACCTTATCGACGAATCCAAGACACAGGATGGTAAACTCGTCTCCGAGATGCGAGAGGCTACCTTGAGCTTTCAACGGTGTCTCAAAGAGGAGGTAGATCGTCGGTGCAAAGGTGAAGAGCACATAGCTCAGACGATTGAGAATCTTGCTGAGCAAATTCACAATCGCACACTTTAAGGAAAGAATACCTTTTTTTTTTTTCTCTGTGTTTTCGTTTTCCTATGTGTGCGTAATTGTTGTAGTTTTGTTCTTTTATTTCAAGCATCACTGGGATGATATGTCACGATACATTCTGTTTTTGATTATGTTTTCGTTATCGAATCCTTGAAAATAAAGCAACCTCAGAAATGGTAGGTAATCTACTGTTATTGTTATGACTGTTATTATTACTCTTATTTTGTCTGTACAAAACACCAACAACAGCATCAACGGGAAAGGATTCTTAAAGCTAGCAGAAAAAGAAAAAGTAAATAGTTAGCTAACCTATGGTTCTATGCCAGTCATTACTAGATCGGTTTCGAAACAAGGGATGGAACGAGTGAGCCGCCGTATTCAAGCTATTCTCTTAACCCGTATTCGCATTATCCGCAGAAAACTGAAAAGATGGAGATCTAATAATGCATTACATGTGGGTGTTGATCAACTGCGCATGCATCCGATTTTCGCCTCTTGGCCAGTAGAAGCCGTGTCGAGTCTTCGTAAACAAATGGTTTGTGAGTCGTATGATCGTAATGATGTTATCATTTACGCGAATGAGCCAAGTAAAGCGTCGTCACTTTACTGGGTCGTCTCTGGAAGGCTTACCGAAGTACTTAGCAAGGATGATTTACGCAGGCATGCAGCGGTTCAGGAATCTGTTGTCGACTTTGCCGAGGCCTCTTCTACCGTAACTGCGAACCCCCTTTCTCCTGGCTCACGATGTCTTCACCGTGGTGATATTTCATTGGAGTCACTCGCGAATACTTTAGCAAAGTTTCGGTCAGGTTGTCTTGTTTCCGGAGAAAGACTTTTTGTAGGCACATGTTACCGTAGAACGGTTCGTTGCCAAACAAATGTTATAATTCTTCGTATTACATTTAATGCAGCTCGTTTGATTATGAAATCGCGGAAAGTGTCGTGCGTTTCCACTCTGCTGATATCAAAAACGTTGTTGAGGGAGAGCATGGAAATATTAAATGAGAAGCCATCTATTCAAGATATCCTTCGCTGTAATCCTGCTATGTCTGGAATGGATTTAACAACACTTAAAGTTTTGTGGATTCGTCTCTCTCCTGTAGTGGCTTGTATATCGGATGTAATTTGCAATAATGTTTTTAACTCAGACACTATATTTTTTCTTTACAAGGGCTGTGTAAGAATTGGTGCTTCAAACAGTGATCGTGCAAAAGTTGTTTTTTCTTGTGGTACCTCTATTGCTTTGCATGGTTTCCTCTGCACAGAAATTTTGTTCAACTTTGGTGAAACTCAATTAGCTGCGGCTGTCTCGTTTTGTGAACTATGGAGTATTTCTCTTTCCACCCTCCAGCAAATTGTGGGTCAAAAGGAAATTTTGAAATGTGCTCAGGTTTCAAGACAATTGATTAAACTTCCTCGAAAAATGTTTATTATTTACTCTCTTCTTCGGAAGGCTTCAGCGTTTGCCACTCTCTCTGATGCCATCATTCACCGTATAGCAAAGGAACTTCAACTGCGCGTTGTGTGCCGAGAAGATTGTCTGCTGCATCCTGCAAAAATACCACGGCGTGGTTTAATCGTTTTGACAGGTGAAGTGTATAGTAAAAAAGTCTGCCCCAAGTGTGAGATCAGCACTGCAGAAACGTGTGAAAGGATTCCTATGCGATGCGGGGAGCCGTTTGCGTTTGATGAATGTATAGCACAGATGCCATTTAAAGGAAGTCTCTTCGCCTTGACAAGCAGTATTATTATAAGTTTTACTCGAAAGGCAATAATGGAAGCCTTAGAGAGTACTATGGCAGTTCCAGATATCAATCGTATTTGTGAGAATGCAGCATTGCGGCTTGATGACTTTCTTACCATGCGTCGTGGAGTTATGCGTTTTTTAAGAAAGACACCGTCGTCTGCACTACATCATCGCCCTGAAAAGTGCGGACAGGAAAAGGAGCATGTGAATAATCATTCATGCAAAACAGCTATGGTCAATGACTCCAAAATAAGTGCGAAAAAAATAGAATTAAATAACCGTGTATTATCAAGTCTTACTGTACAGCTTCGTTTGCTTCCTCCCGCGTCGACTGATACTCAGCCGAGCACTGCGTTTAACAGCGCGCCTATTTGCGACGTCAAGCGACATTTGCGTCATGCTGGATCGCGGTGCAACCCGTATCGTGGTGCGTCATGCTTTACAATTGGCAAAGATGGTGACATCACTTTTTGTCTAGGAAATACGACGACGGACTTGGATAAAATTCCAGTTAAGAAATCAAAGGCAACAAATGCTGTGCGTTCTCCACAAAAACTTCGCTCTACACAAGGCGTGACGTGCTTGTCTAGCCCTTTTGTAGCTTCACCACGCAGACGTCTTTCCAATTCCTCTGCGCGTCAAGTACTCACTCCCACGTCTGCATCTACAAAGCAAAGCAATAAAACTGTGGTGTAGGTCATGTAACATTGATCAAGAGGCTGGTAACGAACAAATTTTCCCATTGATTCATATTAAATGTCATTGTTATTATGTGTTGTTTTTTGTTTGTTTAGACACTCATAGTTAGCCACTATCTCATCTTTTGTAGATGGAGAAGTGGCTGGAATTTTTCTTATGAAGAATGTCAACAACACCAACGAAGGTACATACTTCATTTTTTTGTATTTTATTATGACGAGAGAGTGACTCGTCTATTTTTATTTTATTTTTATTTTTCTCTTTTTGTATAAATATATATATATATATATATATATATATTTATCTTTTCTTTTGTGTGCCACACTTGATTTTTGTTAATGTCGTTGTTGCTCTTCTTTAGAGGTGAATAGGATGAAGAGGTTTTTTTTGTTTTTTTTTGTTTGTTTGTTTGTTTGATAGTTTCAACGTTATTGCTAATTTTTTTTTTTTTTTTTGCGGAGTATCATCTTTTTTTTTTTCCTGTTCTCCTCGTATTTGCCATAAGTGGTGAATGATGACGGGTCCCGTGACGATGTATGTCCTTGGCCCGTCTGCGTCGGGCAAAACTACTCTTTTGCAACAGTTATGTATGCTATGTGAAAACGGTACTCTTTCTACTCATCCAAAGCATGAACCTCCAACGAAAGGACAGGAAATTTATTCCCTGTCTGTTCCCGCCCCACCACCGGCGATGTTTACAAAGGCAAATACGCGCACAGTGGATATGAGGGAGCTTGGCGGGGAAATGGCGCCGATGTGGGAAAAGTTTATACAATCTCGTCTTCTCACCACGAAAGGTGATTCTAGCAGAAAATACGCACTTGTATTTGTTGTGGATGCTTTGGCTCCTCACCTACTCCCCCTAATTTCTGTCATCTGGGGCCGACTCAAGGGTCCTGGTGGGCTTTGCCGAGATTGGCCAACAGCGGTTTTACTTAACAAAGTCGCCGCATGCAACGCCATGACAGAGGAAGAATTGACTTTCTTTCTTCCAATAGACGATGCTGAAAAGGTCAATGTAATGTGTGTGGATTCCTGGAACGGCGTTGGACTTGGAGACGTAATGCAGTGGATTGCTCAAGTGGCTTTTCCTCGTTAAGTATACCCCTGCGAAGTTGTACATGTAGAGAACAATATATCTATATAGATAGATATATTGCTCTTTTTTTTTTGGTTGTTTGCTTCCTTATTTCTTTTTTTGCTTATTCAACTCAAATCATTTTTTTTGTTTTTCTTTTCATTCTTGGAAGTATGACAGTACGACACACGCAAAACAAAAAAAAAGACCGGTGCCTTTATCTATATTTATATTTAAATATTGTTAATTTCGATTCACAAACTAAGCGACACAATTTCCATTCATTTTTCATCTTTTGCGAATGCAATACTCTCTTTTTGGGTCTTTTTTTTTTTTTTGTCTCTCTCTTTTCTTACTCTACTTCAATAACTACCGTTTTTACAAGTAATGAAGATTAATGATGATAACAATGTGAACCATTTTTCATATCCTCTGATAGATGAAGAAGTTCCTCAGTTTGGGAATCTTAAGGCGATGTGTAACAATACAATTTTTGTGAGTCGCAACAGTTGGCCTGCTTTAGTTTTTGCCGTAGTGATCACTCTTCCAGCGGTGGGTTTTAACTACGTCTGGTTCTCTGTACTTTCATTAGATGGCATGGGAAAGTATCGTTTCTACTTTCTATTCGCCATAATAGGGAATATTTTCTTTCTTGTCGTTTGTGTTTCCTTGCTCATCACTATATTTCGAAACCCTGGCATTCTTCAAAAACGTTGGGATCAGTCCTCTCAATGGGGACGTGTTACTCACGCAGAGGTGAATGGTGAACGGGTGCTTCTTTCGTATTGCGCAGTATGTAATATTTTTCGCCCTCCAAGAGCGAGCCACTGTCGTCGGTGCGACAACTGCGTCTCTAATATGGATCATCACTGTTTTGTTTTGGGTGTTTGTGTGGGAAAAAATAATTTCTTTTTTTTTTTCCTCTTTATCGTGTTTTTGTTTTTCATGTCACTGTGGTTTTTGATTTCTGGTGTGATTTTTATTTTTATCTTTACGAAGGACAGGACATCTTTTGTGTATATTATTAATGTAGCAGTACTTTCTTTTGCAAGCATAAGTATGTTAGTGGCAGGATCGATAACTATTCACTATGTGCGTATTGTGTGGTTTGGGTTAACACAACGAGAATTTCTGCAGGGTGTACCGATAATTCAAGGAAACCCTTATGACAAGGGTTGTCATCGTAACTTTGCGGAGCGACTTTGCCCCGCAAGAGAGGAATCTGTAAATTCTGGCTTAAAATAGAATTTCGCAGTTGACGAATAACATATACATTTTATGTGTATACATACATATGTATAGTGTATGTATACATATAATATATATCTTCCGTTAAAGTATTTATCTTGTCGAAATTGTATTCATTATGCTCTTCGCAGTTTAAAGAGTCGAACAAAGGCACTTTAAATCACCTTTGCTTTTTGAAACACATTTTCTCGTTGTTGTTTTTTTACTTTTTACTTTTTTATATATTTATTTACTTTACACGCTTCCTCATTCTTTTTTCTCGTTTTTTATTTATTTTTTATTTGTTTTTTTGTGGTTTACATGAACACCCAAACTTGTTATGATCCTTATCTTCGTTTCTTTGTTCTATATTAATATTATTATTTTGTTTTACATATCTTAAGAACGACATTTTCTGTGTCACTCATAAAAATAAAAGTAAAAAAAGAATGTGTCTCAAAAGACAATCATCAGAGTCCTTTAGACGTCTGGAACTAATTAGCGGCTTCTCCAAGTTTATGCCATCCCACCCGCTAGCTCTTCTCGTTGCCTCTCCAACAACTCGACGAGTGATTGAGGATTTATATTGTGAAATGGCGCTACAAAAGTCTCTGGCATCGGGTGGTAAGGACAGACACTGTCGACGTGATTGGGTAAACCGAACACTGCAAAAAAGTGCCTGGTGTGGTCACTTGACAAGTCTACGATGGACAATGTGGTGGATTCACCGATTGAACAAGTCAAATGGAGATAGATTGGAGACTCTTTTTTTCGCGTGTCGAAGTTTCATTGCGGATCTTACTAGTCTAAAGGATTTGAGAGGACTCCGTAGAGTTCTTATGCCGGAAGCAAACCTTCTAAATATCACTCTCGTCCCGCTTGGTGCGTGTGAGACGTTGGAGTACCTATGGCTACGCTGCTGTCGCAGTCTTACTAGAGTCGAACCACTCTGCCATTTACGATCCCTTCGGAGTCTCAACCTTTCCATGACTGGCGTGACGGATGACGGACTTCACGCACTCGCCGCTTGTCGTTCCTTAGAGGAGGTGGACCTTTCCGGTTGCCCTTTTATATGTGCGATTCCCTTCATTAGCGGAATGGAACATCTCCGTTTGCTAAAATTGAATGATTCCGGTATTACTGATCGAGCCACACCTGTCGTGGCTACTGCATTTGGTATACAACGTTTAGACTTATCTGGATGTATCCTCGTGACATCTTTGAACCCGCTGCACACGCTTACGCGTTTAGAATGGCTAAACGTCAGCGGTTCCGGCTTGCGTGATAACGGTTTAAACGGGCTATCAAGCTGTGTATGTTTAGAATACCTAAATCTGGCGTGCTGTTGGGAAGTGTATGATGTAAACGTGCTGGGTCATCTTCGACAACTCCAGATACTCGACCTACGAGGCACAAACGTGAATGACGAGGGCATTGCTGGACTCTTGCGTTGTGATATGTTGAGGATTCTCTACCTTAGTGGTTGCTTTTACATCCAAACACTTGGGGTAATAGTGAGGATGCTAAACCTCAAAGAGGTTGACATATCGCACACAGCAGTCACAGACGAAATGCTCTCAGCGCTTCCTAGTTCAGTGCGTGTGGTGAAAAACTTGCCGTGCACTTCTGCTGCCTGAGTCATCATGCTATCCAGTGATAAAGAAAGAGTGAGAGAGAGAGAAACCGCAATGCGATTATTATATGACGGTGTTGTGAAGTTTTTTTAAAACTGCCTCTCATGACTTGTTTTTTTTTTTTTCCTTAGTACGCTTCTTTTTTTCTTTTTTGATTATTATTGCTCGTTTCCTTTTTTGTTTGCGTTTTTTTTTTTGTTATTGTTGTCTTTTTTTGTTTTTCTTCTATATAAAATGCTTATTTTTTTTTGTTTAATTTGACCACAACAACCGTCACACACAAACATGCCCGCAAGTACAAGTGCGAGCGCGCAAAAACAAGAAGAAGATATACAAATAGGGTAAAAATGTCTTAAAAGAACAAAAAACATGCCCTTTGTGATGATTGAAGAAGAGGAGGAACGAAAAACAAGCTATATATATATATATATATATATATATATATAGATAGATAGATAGATAGGAAAATTTGAAGAAAAACAAATGTAAAACAGTGAAAATATTTTTAACAGTATGTTGTGTTTCATTTTTTATTTTTTATTTTAGTATTGGCCTCTTCTTCTTGCGCACCTTATTTGAAAAAAAAAAAGAGAACAATAAAAAGGGAATCAATTCGCAGCAAAGAAAAAGACAAGTAAAACTTGGAAACTATTCGCAATTTTTGCAAAATGTCACAAACTGAATTTTACAGTTGTACTAAATCTTATTAGTTAGTTCTTTCGCCAGTAAAATGTACAACTGCGAAAGATTTACATGAAGTGTGATTTTTTCTTTTGTTTTTTCGATCCGTCTAATCACCCCACCTGGAAGAAAAAGATTAAATTCTTTTATTCTTTTTATCTTCTGATTCATTTATTTTTTTTCTTTATTTTTTTGACGCGAAAGTGAGAGAGGTCGAAACATAAATTGTTTCGTGCCTTGAATAAGTACAGTATTTATTGACCAATTTTTTTTTTCTCTGTTTCCTTTTTTTTTTTTTGAAAGTATCTCAATACGAATGCAACACAAACTACAGGCGATTGTTTCTGTTACCTATGCGCAGCCCATCCTATCGCAGCGACGGTTCATGAACATGAATCGGAGCACGCAGACACGGTGGGAGTTAGAGAATCAGGCAGCTTCTCAAAAGCGTACAGACTATGACTTTGATAAGGAACAATGGGCGAAACAGATGCGTTTTGCTTCTATGGACTGCATTATGGATCCGGACATCACACCTATTCGTTACACCTCCTTGGTAGGACTTAAGAAGGTCTTTCGCCGATTCATGACCATGCGTAAACTCATCGAGCGACGACCAGACTTTAATTCTGAAACGCTTAAAAAGTTGTTTATTCAGTTCAAAACTGTGGCGCATTCGCGTTGCCAGGAGGATCTGAAACTGCTTCACCGTGTAACAACACATGGCGAGGCAAATCGTATCTCTAAGGAGATTAAGTCCGGGATGAATGAGGAGTTTGCCAAAAAGAGCTGGAAATCACTGAAGATGCAGGAAATAGTAAACCCATACGAAATTGAAGTAGACTCCTTTCAGTTGGTAAATTGCTACATGGGGCAACTCTCACAGGAGGATTGGTTACAGATAACGTATAAATGTGAATTTCGTGAAAGATCCGACAAGACGGTGGAGTGGCAGGGATTCTGTGAGTACCCTGTTTTTGAGGTACGCTTAGGGGACGGTGTGCAGTCCACTAATGTACACCCCTTTATTGTCGTAGGAATCATGCGAAAGGATGGAACACGTTATGGAAAGGATTCACAAGACGCTGCCGCCCTGCGCAAGCAATTCGACCGGTCCAGTAGGTGGTTCTAGTCGTCATCACACCTTAACAAATATATATATATATATATATATATATATATATATATATATATATATATATATATACTTCTCTGTGTTTTGTTATGGCGCTCTCTGCATTTTTTTTTTCACTTTTTAAATTTCCCGGCCCACCCGGATAGGGGAAAGGATTCTCGCTTTTTTGTTTACCTGGTACATATCATTTAAAGTATTGAAAAAAAAAACGGAGGTTTATCCCAATAGAAGTTGTTCTGTACGGCGCTTACAATTTGTTGTGTGATTGTTTTTTTGACCCCGCATATTCCTTTTGTTGTTATTATTATTTGTTACTAAACTTGATTTTGAACATTTTCTCAATCACTGGTACTGAATGAGAGAGGCCGAGGTGACAGGAAGTAGGAAATGTATATATTTACATTTGATTGGCGTCACCTCTTCACAGATGAATCAGCGTCAGAATGGTTCGCAAATTTGTTTGTTGGTTGAGTTTGAAATATATTTGTTACTATCTCTTACTTACCGTTCCGCGCACTTCAAGAGTGGAGATAACAAAAGCAAGCAAAGTAAAAAAATGAACAAAAAAAATGATTTTTGTGTGTGTGCTTTCTGTAGATTTTTTTTGATCCTTTTTTTTTGTTTGTTTGTTTCTCTGGACGCATTGTTTTCTTATTGTTTTCTTTTTTACCATCTTGTAATCTCATCGAGGCTTAGTGAAGAGTAAGTGTTTGAGGGCGGGAATAATAGGGGAAGCAGACAGTGTGATTAACTTTCGCGCGTGTCTCATTAGCGATGGAAGCCGTTGCTGAGCGCTACTTCAACAGCGGTGACATGAAGGCCGCGGCGTCCTTCTACAGTAATTTGATGGTTCTCCACCCGCGGTATGTAAAGATGGCGCGCGTTTGCCGTGTTTTAGCCGACCCCTCTGTGGTCCCTCTGCCGCATCGGTACGCGGATGTGGTGGAGGCCCTTTTGGAGCCCGCCATCACGGCGGAGGCGCTCTTCGGGGTCGGAACCACCGCCTCTGCGGTGAATAAGGAGTACCAACGCTGGACCCTCTTGGTGCACCCCGACAAGAATCCGTACCCGCGCGCGGGTGAGGCGTTCGCCCGCCTCGTCGCCCTCCGCACCCGCGCACTGGAATTGGTGGCGTGTGATCAAAAAACAAACGCGACGGCCGCACCGAATGCGCGGCCAAACGGCACCGGACTCTCCCCACGAGCCGCCGAGGTGGATCACTCCCTCGCCGGGATGCGACTCACACAAATCACACTCAAATCACTGAAGCGCAAGGATATCGATGATGATGCGCTTCCTGAACTGAGCGCCACACTTCGCGGGGTGCGACAGCGAAAGTACCGCTCTCGACCAACAAGCCCAACGAGTCCACTCGCCTCCACGACGCCGAGTGTACCAACAGCGCTCTTCTCACCCGATGAGCCATCAAAACGGTCTAAACCAGTGCAAGAATTGAGGAAGAAATCAAACGCACTGAGTGCAGAGTTACCGCCTAATTGGGAAATGGAGAAGAAACGGAAGAAGAACAGTAAAAAAGTGGATAAAATAAACAAAGTAGAGAAAAAGGAAAAGATAGAGAAGATAGAACATGTAGAAACAGTAGGATATGCAAAGGGCACATCAGAGACGACTAAAGTAACTGAAGTCTCGCGTCTAGCGCCATCACCACCAGATGAATGTAAAAAACCACAACACGTAGCAGAACCAACGCAGGGAGAGGACGATGTTTCGCTTACGAACATTGCCACGAAGAGCATTCTAGAAATGATTCAGGGTCTACAAACGATGAGAGCAAACGCGAGGTCCGTGCGACTAAACTGCGATCTTTCCTTTGCGTCGTATTTGCAGGAAAAGCAACAGAAAGAACTTGAACAAGAGGAACAACAAGAAAAGAAAAAGCGAGATGAGAATGAAGAGAGTGCTAGTCATACCACAGAAGGAGTCTTGTAATTGTGGAATATGAGAATGCTGACCATAAGCTCAATGGAACAACAACACCAAGAAATGAAAAAAAAAAAAAATAACAACGTTAAGAAGGCAGGACTCGATCGCGTGCGGACTTGTAACGGATGTACAGAGAATCTTCTTCAGTATAGGGTAACTTCAAGTGAAATAAAAGTAAAAAAAAAGTTTTTTTTTGTTTTTTTTTTACCCATTTCATGTTTTTTTTTTCGTTTTTTTTTTAATTATTTATTTCCGGTGTTGTTTTGCTTCTTTGATTTTTGTCTTCCTTTGTTACATTAGTGACGTGTGTAAGCGACCCAACCCCGCTTTTTTTTTTTGTTTGCTTCTTCTTCTTCTTCTGTATATTTACTGTATTGAATATAATACATCCCCATGTATTCGTATGTGCTCCATAGTCCTTGCATGGAGATATTTTCGTATTATTGTTATTATTATTTTTTTCTTTTCGTTGATTTCATCTTTGTACGAAAAACAAACAAACAACAATAACATCTATATTTCTGTGAGTCTTATGCATTCTGCGGACAGTGTTCATTCGCGTGGACCATCGTCAGCAAAGCGGTCACACGTTACACAACTACCACCGATTAACAAAAGTGGGAATGCTGTGCAATCCCGTGGTGCGTTAAAGAAGCGCGAAGCTGCCAAGGAGGCAGATGCTGATACGGATAACAAGGTGGAACGTCATCGTTATGCCAAACTCGTTTTGCAACAGGCACAATGTTATGAACAGTTCAACTCCGTAGAGGTCTTTGTAGAGTCGATGTTGCGAAGTTTGGCATTGCAAAATGGCATCACTCCGCAGTCTCGTGCCTCCGCCGCGTCGTGGGCAATGCGTCTCCTGTGTGGATCCAACAATCGTCGACTTATGGAATCCCTTATTAGCGCTCTGTTCCCTGCTATATATCGTGACTACGACGAACGACGTCTTGATCGCGCCCCGGTTACCATTCAGACACTACTGAACGACCGAAACCTTATCCATGACAACCCATGTTTCTCGCATTCCATGTACATGCATGACCTCGGTGTTGGGGAGACTAAAATTGATTCCCTATCCGAGCGTCTGCGCTGCACCGTAGAAACCGGCGTTGGATGGCGTAACTTTGCCCTCTGTCTCATTGAGTCACTTCGTTTTATGATGAAGCAAAAGGCCTTTTTAGCGTGGAAGACAACTGTACAACGGCAGCGCGCCAATGAGATGCTTCGGCGTGGTGTTACGCGTCGTCACGAACGAGCAGTGTATGTTTCGCGACTCCGTGCGATTTTTTTTCAATGGAAAGCCGTTGTCGAAGCTTCCCGCACAGAATTCCTAACGGAGCGGCTGCACCAGGCCGCATTTCAACTAGAAGGGGCAAAGAATCAGTTTCAGTTGCAATGTCTTCGCGCTGATCAACTTGAGGTGAGTCATGCGGAGGTGGTGGAGCGGTTTAAAGCCGTTGTCGACGAACGGGATGCACTGCGGCGGCACGTGGAGGAACTTAACGAGACAATTGTTCAACGTGAAAAGGAGCACCAACTGCGCCTCGCCGCCCGCATGCGCGAGGCATTGACACTCCTCCGCCAACAACGGCGAACGCTGCGGTTGGCGCATTGCACCCGACTCGACGCTACACGACTTGGCGATGGGTGGCTTGCGAGTAAAAGTGCTGGTGGTGAACGCCAAAACGAAGCCGGAGGAGATAATAGTATTCAGGAGGAAACAGGAACAACAGGACATGAGGTGCTCCTTCGCTGGGTAAATCACATGCTTAGGTCTCTTCCAAGGCGAAAACGAGTGATTGTGACAAACTTTGCGGGGGATTTTGCGAGTGGGCAGGCGTATCATTTGTTACTCACACAGGTCTTTCCAAACGCAAAGCTGCAGCCGCCATCGGGCGCAGGAAGCGTTGCGGAGGCGGACTTTCATAGCAAATTTCAGCGTTTCTGCGAAAGTGTGCGGAAGGAAACACCATTAGCATTCCTACTGGAGCCAAGTGACTTTTTGAACCAACGTGAGGACGTCATTGTTTCTGCAGTTTCGGAGGTCTTTATGTTTTTCCTTGACTCACACATGGCGACTAACGCTGAGGGGGCTATTGGCTTTCTTGGCAAGGAACCGCCCCCTGTTTTTCGGAATACCATTGATACAAGTGTCGCTGCTGGCGCACTAAAACAAGTGATTCACACCCAGCCACAGGAGGAGACCGATACCGACACTGAGGATGATAACGGTCTCGATGATCCACCCGATGAGGAGGCCCTTCGACAGCGTGTTGTTACATGGGGAGATGAGTTGCGCGAGTGGGACACCACGCTGCGCGCGCACCTCACCAGCGACGATGCGTTGCAGCGCAGCCGCTCTGCCGTTTTCCGCGAGACGGCGTACCTCACGCGGGAGCGACACGCCGGCCGCCCTATTCGCTTCGTCACACTCCGCGCCGCCACTCGCTACATTAATGTCAGCCCAAAGGCAACAGACGATCTCCGCGCCAGATTTCGCGGCGCCGGGACGCAGGCGTGGCGCTTAATGCTGCGCGGTGGGCTGCGTGAGCTCCTTTGGCGCAACGCGACACACATTGCGCGGGTCTTCCACCGCTACGCCGGTGAGGATGCGCGGGAGATGAGTGAGGTGCAATTTTGGCGCTTCGCGGAGGAATGCCGAGTGATGGTTGAGCCGCTCTCCCCACCCGTTGTGGCACAAATTTTTGATACCGTTGTGTCGCCGCAGTTAGCCGCCATGTTGCGCGCCAATGCACGTGACAGTCGGGGGAAACGTCGCCTCACGGAAGTGGCGCAAGAAGAGGTGGATGTGCGCCACGTCCGACCAGCGCAGTTCACGGAAATGCTTCTGCGAATGGCCGCCGCTCGTTACGCGGGACCACTGTTAGAGGTGGTGGAGCGCTTTCTCGCCTCTCTCATCGCGCCAATGGAGATGGAATTGCCCCCCGCCGTGGCCCCTTTCTACGAACCGGAACCACAGCATGTTATAATGTACTTTCAGCAAGATCTATCCTGTATTTATTTCTTTTACATGAAGCAGCAAATGAACTCTACAATCTCTGGCAAGACGCCAAATTTTTCAGGCTGTGGTCGGTACATGGCACACATGGCAAATGCCACTTATTTACGAATGTTTGCAGATTGTGACTTTGTGATACCCATTGATGAGGAAAATACCATGTTTCAGCGGCGAACGCGGTTTATTGCGGCGGATGAGGTTATTGTGATCCTTGAAGAGACACAGGGCCGCATCCCTGCACTCCCTGAAGGAATGATTTGCTTTTCTCTTTTTCTCGAAACATTTGGAAAAGCGTGCGTATACTGGTGGCCCGACCCCGTTGTGCCACTATCTAGAAAACTGGCCGCCTTTCTCGCATGTCTAGTGGAAAAATTGCGTAGTCTGTACGCACAGGATACACTTATTCTGCCTCCAGCACCATATGTGTCGCTTGAAGGTGACAAAAATGTTGAACTGCATCGCTAAACAAAGCATACTAAAACAAGTAGCCACACACAGACAGACAGACAGACAGACAGACGCACGTATTAAAAGGGATAAAAAAATAAGTAAATAAATGAAGAAGAAAAACGAAAAAAAAAACTCGAAGAAAAAGGTTAAGTTGAAGTACCTCCCTCCCCTTCCGCACTTTCGGAATGAAGTAAATGTATATGATTCTGTACCATCAGAAAAATATATTTTTATATATAGATGGTACAACTCGCTATAGTTGTTTTCCGTTTTTTTTTTCCCTCCATTGCTTTGCTGTTGTTGTTCCCGTTGTTGACTGAAGTCCTCATGTGCACACAGGAAACTATATTTTTTGTATTCATATATATGTATATATATATATACTTATATATTTATGTAAGTATTAGTTGTGTAATGTTTTTTTTTCGTGTGTGCAGTAGTGAAGAAGACAAGAAAAAGAAAAAAGTTTAAGTGCTATTCTCCTCACCTTTGGTGTGATGCGATTAAATCATTTTTCCACATTTTTTTTCTTTTTTCGTTACTTTATGATCCTCCTGCATTTTTTTTGTCACTTTACTTTGTTTAAATTTGTCTGCTTTTGTTACTGTTATTGTCCTTCCCTGTAGTAGGGTGGTGGATGTTGCGACTTCACTCCACCTGTGCCGCGTTGCCCATTGTGTCGGCGGCACACACGCAGAGGCGGGCCATGGTGGGTCTGTTTGAAGAAAATTCGTCCACATCAAACGAACGCACCGTCGCTGCCTTTGGTCGCACACTGAGTGAGTTGGAACGTTCCAAAACGATCATTGACCGCAGCGCACATGGTATTCCCTTTCACATTGACAAGGACCAGGCCGTTGATGCGGTGTGTCGCCACCACGGGGCGGCAGTAGACGTGCACAACACAGAGCGCTTCATGATGCCTTTCTGGCTTGCAACAACAGCGGCATGTGGAACTTTCCGCGCCGATGTATTGCAGCGTGATCCCGCTTTTATGACGCAGCAACAGTGTCTCGTTTGGGTGGAGGGCCCAAAGTACCAGTTTCAGTATCCTTTTGGGGAGCACCATGTGTTCAATCAAGTCTCCGCATCCTATGTGCATCCGCTTTCCGCCGTGGAACGCTGCCTCACCGGAACACATGTACCCTCCATGCTCATCTCGCGATTTGAGTTGTTGAAGGATCTCGAGTCGATGGAACAGCCGCCGTGTGTGGTGCCGTTTACAATGTCAACTGCCACCGCTCTCAGTGTTGTCGGAACACGACTGACTCGCGGCATGCTTCTTGATCGTATAGACCGCGAGCTGCACAAATTTCATGGTTCCTTTGTACGCAGTAGCGTCACCCTTCTCGGTATGTTCCGCGAGAGTGTGCGGGTGCGACCGGCGTTTCTCCCAATGTTTCGCTTTACTGTCACGACGGGAACGAGTCGCACACCATGCCCTTCTTATGTATGCGGTGCGACAGGTCGGGTGGTTGGTCCTGTACTTCACATGGCAACACGTGCACGATGGATGACAATGCTCGCTGCTGGTGCAGTCACGCTGTGCACGGCCGCACCCGTTGCCGGCCCTGGCGCTGCTACTGCTTTGGCCATGGCGGTGGCACTCATGTCTCTACCGCTGCGGCGCTTCTTGGCAAAGTGCCATTTCTTGCGCGAGCAAGCGCAAGCAATGTCTGAACTCAAGACAACTGGGATGCTTTACTTTTCTTCGGACCAGCAGGGCTATCGTTGGTCCCCGGAGGACGAAGAACGGATGGAGTATGAATATCGGGAAGAGCTCCGTCGTCGAGCACGACGCAAGGAGGACTTTGAACAGCGTGTGAAGGAAGAGGCGGCGCGTGATGAGGCAAAACGAGGTCGTCATGTCAATGCTAAGCAGAGGCAGCGCACGGACTTGGAGAATATGGACCCGCTTGGCTACTATGAGTTGCTTGGCCTCAATGGCAAGGAGTTTTCCGCGACGGCGAAAGACATTGCGCAGGCGTTTCGTGAAGCGGCGCAGCAACACCACCCAGATGTGGCAAAAGGAGGCAGCAATGATGAGGCAAAGCATAAAATGCAGCGGATTATTCATGCATACAAGATTCTTCGCGATCCACAAACAAAGAAGGCCTATGATTTGGGACATTTGAAGGAGGAAAAATCTGATGCGGTGTAGTATGTGTTGTGGCGAAACAAATCAGCAAAAGAAGAAAATATTGTCATGTCATTCTCAACTCTTTCTTAACTTATTTTTTTTTTACCTGTGAATGTGTGAGTTCTTTGGCCTGATTTTGTTGCACCAATACACTTGACACTTTCTGATTCTCATCTTTTTTATTCCTTTCCTATTACGTTCATTAGGCGAAGTTAATAGAGATTACAGAAATGCCTGTGCCACCACCACCAACAGCAGCGGTACCACCACCACCAACAGCAGCGGTACCATTGCCACCAAAAGCAGCTGTGCCACCACCACCAACAGCAGCGGTACCACCACCACCAACAGCAGCGGTACCATTGCCACCAACAGCAGCTGTGCCATTGCCACCAACAGCAGCTGTGCCATTGCCACCAACAGCAGCGGTACCACCACCACCAACAGCAGCGGTACCACCACCACCAACAGCAGCGGTACCACCACCACCAACAGCAGCGGTACCATTGCCACCAAAAGCAGCTGTGCCACCACCACCAACAGCAGCGGTACCACCACCACCAACAGCAGCTGTACCACCACCACCAACAGCAGCGGTACCATTGCCACCAACAGCAGCTGTACCACCACCACCAACAGCAGCGGTACCACCACCACCAACAGCAGCTGTACCACCACCACCACCAATAGCAGCTCTACCGCCATCCTCGGTGCCGGCGGCGACACTGCAACCTGTCTTGCCAGTTCCAGCGCTACCAGTGCCTACTACAGCACCAGCAACAGCAACAGCTACTTCAACTGCGTTGCCGTTGTCTGCCGCCCCACCCCTCATCCTCCCAGGTGCAGCTGTGGGAGCTCTACCAGCAGCAGTAGCGCCTGCAGTCCTCCAACCAGCCGTCTCTGATACGGCGCGACAGCAGCTAGAGAAGGCTGCATTGCAACAATTTCTGAGTGCTGATGGTAAGCGAAGTTTGGACCTGGATGAGGTGGTGCGAGACCACGTCTGTAAACTCTTTTTTATGAGTAATTATGACTTGGGTACGATGATGGCGAACGTTGTTAAGGGTTTGCAGTGTATTGGTCGCTATGATGTGGGCCTTTTGCGGAATGAGGATTCCACGGCCTTTACTGTGCTTCAGTCCCCACCCTACAATGAGACAGTGGTAACAGACGAGGCCCGTCAGGTTGAACGACGTCGGCGTGCTATTGAGGAAGCAAAACGGAGGGTACATCAGGCGGATATTCATTCTAGAGCGCGATTCGATTCGGTCGCACGGTGTGTAAAAAAAGAAGATGCCGAAAAGACGGAATCAGTGGGTAAAACAAGTAAACGGCGTGAATCTCCTCCACGAGGCCAAGGGCGGATGTCAAGTGCTACAGGAGCCGCCTCCACCGCAGTGGGCCAGCCAAAGTCGTCGTATGATCAGATCCAGGAATTATTACAAGCCACTCGACAGCGTAGCGCGTCGACGGGTGCGGCGCGAGATGCATCCGCGAGTCGACGCCGGACTGGAAGCTATTTGCTATGGCGCTACGGCGGAAAGTTTCCAAAGGAAAACTACTACGAGCATTATCGTCTTTATGGTTTAAAAAAGTAAGCATCATAGAGTTGTTTTTTTTTTTGTGTGTGTAACATAGATCTCCCCCATCCTTTTTTTTTTCTACCCTTTCATTACCCCTCTCCCTTTTGTGACGCTCAAAGAAAGGATGA
Source organism: Trypanosoma mega (assembly GCA_030849715.1). Lineage (NCBI taxonomy): Eukaryota > Euglenozoa > Kinetoplastea > Trypanosomatida > Trypanosomatidae > Trypanosoma > Trypanosoma mega. Next base: position 96,695 of record JASANV010001540.1, on the reverse strand, counting down.
TATACATGCGTATATATAAACATCTGTGTGTATTTGCATTATTTGTGTTGTTCCTGTTTTTTTTTTCGATGGACTTTGTAGGTGACTTTTTTTCTTTTTTTCACGGCACAGTATTCTTAAAGTGACTAGTCTATCTTTTTTTTTCCTTTTTTTTTGTCGCTCAACGAAGATAAATTGGACATGTTTCATGCCTTTAAAGTGCGACTATGTTTTTTTATCGTAGTGGTCACTTCACTTTGCACATCAATTTCTTTGACCGTGGCGCTAAGTTTTTGGTACAGCGATGTCCGTAATACGTGGAGGCCATCCTCCGATGCTGTCATTTCACCGTCTCCAGAATGGAGTAATCGACTTTACTCTCCTACATACTTGACAAAGATAGAGAATATGTACATTCTTGTGGACTGCTGGCACCATCGTGTTTTGTACAGTGAGAACCTGCAAACCCCTGTGGGTAACTGGAATTCTTTCGCTGCAGAAGATCGCATATGGATTCCACACAGCGTCTCAAGTAATGGGAAAATTGTTGTTCTAGAAAGCTCTGACCATGGTAGTTACGCATCGAATCATTCCATTATTGTTCAAAGAATTAAACGGACAAAGTCAGGACGAATCAATGGATTTCGTTTTCATCAACGTCTGCGATTATGCCATGGAATGATAGCCAGAAGACCTCATCGAGTAATTTATGACATTAAAACGGATTCTTTTTTTGTTTACGCAACAAATCCACCTGTTTTCGCAAGGTTTCAATGGTCAGAGGAGAAGCAAGAACTTCAGCAGAGGTACTGTCAGCATCTACTCTTCATGGAAGATGCGTACTGCCGCTCCTTTACAATTCACGAGAATCATGTGTACTTTTCTGCAGGACCACGAAGCTCTATCGTGGTGGCGCGACTGGAAGGTCCAAACGCAACAATTGCTTTTAGTCATCGCATATCACTTTTAAAATGGGGGATAAAATCAAGAAATATGAATGACGTTGCACGTATAGGTGAATACTGGTATGTCACAAGTAGTTTTCCGTGTAAAATGTTGCGCGCAAAGCGATTGGGCCAAAGATCATATGAAAAGCTTCACTCAACGTTGGGACTGTGTAGGTACACCAGTGAAACCTCCGGAGGCCGATGTAGAGATTTGGGAACACCATATTTTCTTAGTAGTGTAGACGGACTGATTATGGTACCGTTTATTTTTCATTGTAGCGGTGTGCTGGCCTTCAACGCGACGAGTGGCAATGCCACGGTTCTTTGGGGCTCAGGGTGGTACGAGACGGCTGTAGATGTGCAGCGCCGAGGAAAAGAGTGGTAGGGACCCGGAAAATGGACATTTATGGTGAAAACATATTTTTAAAAATTTGCTTTGTCCAATGAAATCCGAAAAAAAAAAATTGATTTTTTTTTTAATTGATGTTGCTTCCTATTGCTGGTTTTTTGCGTGTCTCTGCTAAAGGACGTTAACTGGCAGCAAAAAGAAAAATGATATTGCACCATGGCAAAAGTATATATATATATATATATATATATACATGTATTCATATGGTTATAACACTTCAAATAATAGAAGAAAAGGGAATTAAAGGAAATACAAATTTCTTTCTTTGTCTAGATTTTAACACACAAAAAAAAATCCCTTTCTGTTGTCTTTTTTGTACCCTTCCTACCTCTTTTCCCCTCTTTCTCTCTCTTTAAATTTTTTTTGTCTCTCTCTCTCTCTCTATATATATATATATATAGATATATATTAAAAGAATACATTAGAGTTAGCTCAGATATATAGTTAGTTAAAGGTTGACCACCGGTAAAGAAGACAGCGGTGTAGAAAGTGTGAAAACAAGGTAGAGCTTTCTCTTTCATTTCGAGAGCCGTCGTTGTTTTTTCGTTTTCACTATCTCCCTCTTTCCTTCCTTCTACTACATCACCTTGACGCTGACTTCCCTTTTTCCTTCTTTGTGATCTACTCGCTTTATCTCTTTCTCTCTCTCTCTCTCAATCCGTGTGAGGGGTGACTCTGTGCGTGTGTGTGTACGTTTTACTTGGTGCTGCTCCTACTTCCCTTTACAGGCCTTTTCCTTTTTCTGTCTTTGAGGAAAGATTCGCATTGTGTGGTCTGATCCATGGTTCGTCGTAAGGTGATCATTGACACAGACTGTGGGGGAGATGATGCCATTGGTATCATGACTGCGCTGACGCACCCGGAGGTAGACGTTGTGGCCATCATGGCGGTCTGGGGAAACGTGGATGTGGATCAAGGCATGGAAAACCTCGGCAAACTGCTCGATCTCTATGGTCGGGATATTCCCTTCTACCGCGGCGCCTCCGGCCCGCTGGTGGCGGAGCGGGAGACGGTGCAGTGGGGCGGTTTCGGCCGCGACGGGTTCGGCGACGCCGGTTTCCACCCCTCCCCGCGTGTGGAGCGGCAGTCCCCGACGCACGCGGCGTTGGCGCTCGCGAAGGTCCTTAGCGAGGCGCAGCCCGCGGAGGACGAGGTGTACCAACTCGTGTGCCTCGGCCCCCTCACAAACGTGGCCTTGGCGATTCGTCTCGCCCCCGAGGCGTTCGCCGTGCTTGGCGCGGAGGGCGTCCCCCCCATCACCATCATGGGCGGCACAAGTGAGGGAAAGGGAAACTCCAATCTGATGGCGGAGTTTAACTTTCACTGCGACCCCGAGGCGGCGTTTGTCGTGTTTCACCACAAGGCGTTGCGCTTTCCGATTCAACTCGTGAATTGGGAGGTCACCGTGAACTGCGCGATGCCGTGGCGCTTCTACGACGAGTGGGTGGGGCGCCGACACGCCCCGGAGGGGATCCGCGACGTGTGCCAAAACCGAACCCAACAGTTCATTGAGAAGTTATTTCGCGTCCTCGAAGGCTTCACCCGACCGCAGGAGGACGGCACGCGCGCCGACACGGGCGATGCGGAGGCGACACAAGACATCACGTGCGTCATCCCCGACGCCGTCGCCATGCTGGCCGCGCTGTACCCGGCGAGCGTCGAGGATAGCTTTCTCACATACGTCACGATTGAGATGCAGGGGCGGGAAACACGCGGGGCCACATGCATTGACTGGTACGGAACGGAAAAGTCGATGCTCAAGAAGGGACGATGGCGCAATTGCCTCGTACTGACACGAACAAGCACGGAGGCTTTTTTGGATGTCATGCGTAAAATTGTGGAGTTTCCCATTTGAGGAGAAAATACGGAAACGCACGAGCACGCAAAGAAACAATAAACCAAACAAACAAATAACAATAATAATTATAATAATAGTATATATATATATATATATAAAGAATACAGCAACCGCGACAAAAAGGAAAATAAATGATGAGAAGAAAAAAAAAAAACATAATGAAAAAAAAAAGAAAATATATATATATATATGTATAAGAAAGAGAAGAAAAAAAAAATATATATATATATATATATATTATTTATACCGAAAAAAGTGGAAAAAATGTCATGTTTAATGAAGAAGGGCATCGAAAAGAAAGAGAAGAAGACAATATATATATTTATTTATATATTGTATATTGGACTATTTATATATGAGAAAAGAAAAAAAAAAGAATAGGCTGTTCTAGAATAGGGAAGGTAATTTGTTCAGCGTGGCATGCAGGAATTAAGTCTTTCAAATGATCCGTTTGAAAACGCTTTTTGCAGCGTACACTATAAAACCCCCTCCTGAAAAGCAAAAGGAAGAGAACAAAAAAAAAAGAGTATGAGAGATATCCTAAGCGCAACACGCAAATAAAACATTTATATATATATATATATATATATATATAAGAAAAGCAACAACAAACACAGCAACAAAAAGAGTACAATAGCAATTGGAACACAGTAACAACAATAAAAAAAAAAAAGAGAGTAGTTTCTTTTCTTGTTTGTGTTTTAATTAGGGCTTATTAGGTGCGCAAAAGTGATGATGTTTGTGTATCCCCGCGTTTGCTCTGTCAAACCTTTCTTCTTCCCCTTCCCCATTTTTTATTTTTGCGTTTTTGTTTATATATTTCTGTACCTCTTCACGTGGAACGTTACTAGGGAATGATGCTTCTTTCCTCGTGGATTAATAAAGAAGAAGAAAAGCTGTTGCTCCTTTTTTTTTCGATGAACTTTCTTATTTTTGCGCATCACCTTTTTTTTTTTTGTTGTTGATTTTTTGTTTCTTTGTTATCATTGTCGAGATGTACCGACTGTTCTGAGGAGAAATTGTTTAAAGTTGACTCTTTCTTTTTCCTTTATGCGTCCGCTCTGTTTGTTCCATTTCCATGAAACATATATTTATATAGTAAAAAAAAAAAAAAAGATGATATATGCGTCTGTGTTTTTTTGTTTTGTACATGTTGGTGTGTGAAATGTATTCTTTTCATTGTTGAGTATGCCTTTTCGTTTTCTTTTTTTTTTCCCCGTTATAAACCTTTGTTGTTGCAATATTTGGAAAAGAGCAAAAGGCAAAAGGCAAAAAAAAAAAGAGGCGCAATAATAAAAAGGAAAAAAAAAAGTAATTGAAAAGATATTCCAATGAATGGAGTAGTGAGAAATACATCCGACATGAGAAAATGGAAACCAACGAGCAAACATATATATTTTTATAAATATATATGAATTTATAAAAAAAAATGGGAAGAATAGAGACTTTCAATTCTATTCTTTTTGTTTTTGTGTCATATTTGGTGTTTTTTTTTTTTGCTTTAATTTACTTCTTTATATATATATATATATATATATCTTGTTTTTCCACTATTTGCCTCGGCTTTACCGGCCCTTGCGTGTTCGTATGAATTTCGTTGCGTTCAATGTACCGAAGTGATCTCTTCGTAATCGCTGGAGAGAAACAAACGCAATGAATGACAACGTAGCGAGTCAATTAATTTCATGTATTTCTTTCGCACTGTGTACCTCTCCTTGATCAGATGATTAAAAAGAAATAAAAAGAAATGAAAAAATACAAAGGAAGAATAAGTAAGTAAATAAGAAAAAATGATCATTATACATATATGTATACATATATATATATATATTTATTTATTTATGTGTGCGTTTATTATTCTTATTTACACTTATTTCTAACTCCTGCACACCACCTTGTGCAGAAGGACAAGCAACACAGCAAAAAAAGAAAAATATTTTTATTTTTTTGTCCTTGTTGAATATTACTGAACTGTACAAATTCTTTTTTTTTCTCCGATTACCTGACTTTTTTGCATAATGGGGTTTCGTTGCAGTGAAAATATTCCTTTTTAGTCTTTTGTGAAAAAAAAAAGAAAAAAGAACGCCTCTTTTCGTTCTTGTCGATATATATATATATATATATATATATATTCTCCTGTGTATGGATGTGTGCTCTTTAGGATTCATATCTTTGTGTTTTGTTTATTTTAGTTTATACTCTCCTCTTTTTTTTTGTTCCTTTCCCTTCCTTCTCTTTTCTGTTTTGTCGTGTTTGTATTTCATGATCCGCTTTGTCTATCCTACATACACTTTTTAGAACACACATTTTGTATTATTATTATTATTCTTATTGTTATTATTGACTCCAATTGTGTTGTTTTGTTTCTCTTTAGGCCCGTCATGTCGCATGCGGTGTTTGAGCCGCGTCAAAAGGTGTACGCCACCCTTCACGGCACTTTTCACGCGGCCATTGTGCAGGAGGTCGCCCTTGACGCGGCGTTGGGCGCGTACCTCTACTACGTCCACTACGTTGAGCAGGACAGCCGAATGGACTGCTGGCTCCCCGCCAGCGCGCTGAAGGAGCGGCGGCAGGGGCGGCTGGCGAGCAAACAGTCGACGCACAAACCGGGCGGCGGCATCACCACGCGCGGGCAGAGCCGACTGGTGGCGGAGCACTGCCCCGAGTTGGACGAGCGCCCGGCGGGGAGTCCCGTGTCCGCCGGCGGCTCCGCGGCGAAACGGAGCAGCGCGCAGAACTGCGTGAAGGTCTCCGCCACGCGCGCGCGCAAAGACAGCTCCTTCTTCTGCCGCGCAAAGAACATCCACACCGTCTGCATGGGGCCGTTCGAGGTGGACGCGTGGTACTTCTCCCCGTACCACATCGCCCGCCCGTCGGTGCGGTTGGGGCTCGAGCAGAACGCGGCGCTCTTCGCGGGGAACACGGAGTTGCAGTTGCGGCAGACCGACGCCGCCCCGCCGACGCCGACCGCCGCCGCGCTGCACGTCTGCCCCTTCTGCCTGCAGCCGTTCACCGCGCAGGAGGAGGTCGGGCAGCACGTGCGCCGCGTCTGCGCGCGACACCCGCCGGGGAACGAGATTTATCGCGATCCCGTCCGTCAGCTCGTCGTGCTCGAGCTCGACGCCGCGGTGGAGCCGGTCTTCAGCGAGCAGCTCGCCCTCCTCTCGAAGCTCTTTCTCGAGCACAAGGCGCTCGACCACGATATGACGCCCTTCATCTTCTACGTCCTCTGCGCGGTGCAGCCGCATGGGCTCGAGGTGCTCGGATACTTTAGCAAAGAAAAGCACTCCCCTGAGATGTATAACCTCTCCTGCATCCTCGTGCTGCCGCAGTTTCAGAGTCGCGGGATCGGGCGCTTTCTTATTGAGCTCAGCTACGAACTCTCCCGCCGGGAGGGGCGGATCGGGTCGCCGGAGAAGCCGCTAAGTGATCTCGGGGAGAAGTTGTACCTCGGCTACTGGGGGGACGCGATTGTCTCCGCCTTGGCCCGCGCCATTGAGGAGTGCCACTGCGTCACCTTGGATTACCTCGTGCAGGCGACATTTATCTCCCAACCCGATGTGATGCGCACACTGCAGTACTTGAAACTCCTCAACGGCACACAAATTGTTGTCTCGGAGGAGAGTATTGAGCGGTGCTACTCTAAACGACTCCATCGCGAGCGAAGTGGACGGAATTATGTGTTTTACCCGCACCTTCTCAGTTGGAGAGCGCAGATGTATGACAACCTGAAGGACCTCGAGAACGCCACACAGGTGTATGAGGTCCTTCCCGTGGATGAGGAAAGTGAGGACGACACACACGCACGCAAAAAACAACGAGTGCACTAAATAGGAAGAGAACACATGGCAAAAGACAACACGTGAAGAAGAAAAGGGTTCGTTTATTTCTTTTTATTGTTACGTCCTTCTTTGGGTTATTATTTATGTTTTTTGTTTTGGTTGTGTGGATCTTTTTATTGCTATTTTTTTTCCTTTTTGTCGTGGCGTGACACTCCTCGCGGATACTTTTATGAAACGTATAAAAAGAGGCGAAACAGAAAAGGAAAACAAACAAAAAAAAGCAAAAAGTAACAAAACAGACATTAAACAAATGGATGCTTTAAATCACAAAAAAAAAAGTCAAGGAATAGACAAACACACCTATACACGCATAAGAAGTACAGAAAAAAAAAGAAAAAAAGGGTATGCCTATGATAACGAATAACAAAAATAGGAATACTTAGCGAAGAGTTTGCATTTGTGTGTTTAATAAAGATGAAAAAGTTTTTTGTTTTCTGATTTTTGAGTGAAAAGGGAGGGAAGAAAGAAAAAAAAACATTTTTTTTTTTTTTTCTTTTCATCTTCTGTCGGTAGGTTTTTTTTTTTTTTTGGTGATGCGCCTAATTTCCTGTGTATTGTGTAAAACTTTTTTTTTTTTTAAAGGGATAATTTACAAAAGTTTGTGAGACTTCATTGGAAGTGACAATTACATTAACGAGATGACGTGTCAATTCATCAAATAAGAAAATGTTTTTTTTTTTCATTTTCTAGTCAACAATACCTTCGGGATATCATTGTTATCATTATTGCTATTAGCGCATTATTGTTGGACCCTCTTTAAGAAAAAATAATTATTATTTAAGGGTTAGAAAAAAAAAAAAAAAGGTTGAGAGAAGAAGAAAAGAGGAAATTGTTATTACGTGTTGGCACCCAAGTTAAGGAGCACACATAACACAGAAACAAAAAAAACGTACAAATACGAAATGCGTCGCGTCGCATTCACTTGTGCAACGCGTTGGCAAAGCGGTGCGATTCTTTCCGCCCGTTTTTGCGGCACCAAAGCGACACCCGCAACGCCGCAACCAAAGCAACCGGTCAGCGCGAAGCTGGAGGACCTCGCCAGCGCCTACTCCCAGTTAACGCTGCGGGAACTTTCCGATCTGCAACGCCTCATATTTAAGAAATTGGGACACAGTGAGGATTTCTACGAAAAGGCTCTTCTCCGCGGTCTCGGCGGTGGCGGAGTTGGAGCGGCCGTTCCAATCGCCGCCCAAACGGCCCCCGTCGCCGCCGCCGCCGCGGAGGAACCGCCAAAGGCGGAGAAGAAAAAGGTGGAAAAGACGACATGTGATGTGAAGTTGGAGAAGTTCACGCCGGATATTAAGGTGAAGCTCATTAAGGAACTCCGGTCCGTCACAAGTCTGTCCATTTCGGATGCGAAGGCGGCCATTGAGAAGTGCCCGGGACTGGTGCAGACAAACATGCGCAGAGAGGACGCGGAGAAGTTGAAGGGGCTCTTTGAAAAGCTTGGTGCGACAGTTGAACTCTTGTAGGACGTCGTTGTCTTTTTGTTTGTTTGTTTGAAGGAAAGAGTGAAGTGAAAGCGAACAAAGAGAAGGGGAAATGCAAGAAGGGTGCAGTCTGCGTGTTTGAGGGGTGTACGGTGGTGTTTATAAAATACAATCAACATTTGTGTACATTTTGTATTGAATTTGTTATCTTACAATGCCCTTAAACAAGACGCCAAAAATTGAAACCAAAAAAACGAAAAAAAAACAGAAGTGGCAAACAAGAACAAACAACGAGTTATAACAAAAAGAATATATATACATTTATTTAAATATTTGTATGACAGGGAAGTTCTGTTTTTTTTTTTTTTTTGCAGAAACGTGCAAACCATATAATTGGGCAAGATTACTTTCTTGTAGCGTCGTTGGGTTTGCTTTTTCTCTTTTGTGTGTTACATTATTCGTTGTTTATTCGTTGTTCTTCTTGTTTTTGATCGAATGCATACACGCACAGAAGCGTGCACAGACATTTCCGAAAGCAAACACAAGAGCGTACGTTACAAGTTTAGCCAGTGTAAATTTTTTTATTTTTTTGTTTTTTTTTCTTTTGTTTTACCCCTATTTTTGCGAGCGTGTGTGTGTGTGTGTGTCATGTATTCATACACACAATGCACGCCCTTTACACTCTTCTTCTTCTTCTTATTATTATTATTTACCTTTCCCTTCTTTTTTATTTGTTATCTTTGTTTCCTTTACGTGTGTGTGTTTGTGAATGTCTCTTTGGAAAGGTGCAAAACGCGGAACGCATAGAGTAACTCCCCTTTTCTTCCCTTCGTTGAGAGCGGTGTGGGTGGGATGCAGAATTACACCGTGTCCGACATCTATGATCGCCGCGTAAACCCGGATGAGGGAACCGTTGAGTACCGCGTGCATTGGGACGGCTTTGACGCGCTCAGCGACACGTGGGAGCCGCGCGCGCATCTCCTCCCGCACTGCGCGGCTCTCCTCGACGCCGTCGACGCCCGCGCGGAGGCCGCCACCCGCACGCGCCTCTCCCGTTGGCGCGGCGCCGTTTCGTCGGGTTTCGCGCCGCCCGCCGTGTTTGTGCGCGCGCCGCTCTGCCGCGACGCCGCGCTGCTCGCCTTGGGCGAGCGCGTCCTCAGCGACGGCGTTGCGCGGGCGCTGAACCCGACGAAACGGCGCCGCGCGCACTGCCCGCCCGAGCGGCGAACGGCGCGTCTCTGCGGCCCCGCGCTGCGCGCCGAAAAGGATTGGCGCGACGCGTTCGGCGTGGGGCTCATGCACGGATGCGCCACCGCCGCGCGGAGGGAGGCGGCCGACGCGTTCGAGACGGGCGGCGGGCGCGACGGGTGCAGAGACGCCGCGCGTGTGCGCATTCGGGGCATTGCGCCAACGCGGAGTCTGCGCGGGGGGCGGCCGGGGGCGGAGCAGCTCGTCGTGCGCTACGCCCTCCGCGAGGAGAGGGGCGGGGCGGAGGAGCCCGTGCACGCCATGCCGCTCTCCGTGTTTAGGCAACACTACCCACAGCTGCTGCTCGACTTTCTGCTGCAGCACTCCATCGTGTTCGAGGCGGAATAAGACAGGGCCGAAGAGGCACCCCATGCGGACACGTGAAACAGAAGGAGAGGAAGAAATGGAGGGAGGAAAAGAAAATGGAATTATTATTTTTTTGATCTCTGTGCGCGTGTGTGGTCATTACATATCATGGAACATGTTTTTTCCCATGAATCCTATTTATATTTTTGGTATCCAGTGGATATTTGCTTACTCGTTTTTTTTTTTGCCTTTTGTCTTCTCGTCTGTGCGTTGCACAACACATGAGGCATCTACGCAAGACACGTCCATTCGCTAAAGGAGGAGGAGGAAGCACATAAAGGCACAACACCGGAAAGAAAAAGGAAAACAAAAACAGAACAATAGGAAGTACAACAACAACAACAAGAAGAAGAAGAAGGATACAAAACAAAAAACCGTTTTCTTGTTATTTTACTTCTTCTTCTTCTTTTTTTTTTGCTGTTGTTCCTCTTTGTACGACTTTGTGTTTCGAATGCCCCACTTGCTTTTCCGCAGCACTCGATCTCGTGGCGATGGTTTCATTAAGACCGCCACGGCCGGCGCGTGGCAATGCACGCTTGCCCCCGACGCCGCCAAATCCCTTGCGACCGACTCGACCGTCTCGACCGAGTCGGAGGCGGCGGAACCCCAACCCCCGAACCCGTTCCCTCCGCCTCCCGGGGAGGCGCATGGCGCCCCGACGTCGTCTCCCTGCGCGCACTTCCAACTCGTCTCGACGAGCGCCCGCCACCTGTGCACGGTGGTGCTCGCCGCGGAGGGACCGAACGGTGCGGTCGTCGTGTCGGTGCGTGCGCTTTCCGCGTCGGCGCGTCCCCCTGTCGGGGCGGGCATCGCCTTCGCCGCGTCAAGGGAGGCGACGTGGCTCGACGTCCTCGCCCTTCTCCGCGCGCACTGGCGCCTCCCCCCCGAGGCGTGGCTTTGGCGCCTGCGCTGGGCGCCCCCCGCCGACGGCCGCTTCGCCTCGGGATCGCACGTGATGTGGCGCCTCGTCGCCCCCCTCCCGGCGGCGCGGCGCGTGGCGGACGCGTTGCGGCCGGAGGAAACGCTCCTTCTCGCCGCCGTGCGCTCCGACGGGGTGTCGACGCCGCCGCCGGCCGAGCCGCGCGCGACGCCGCCGCCCGTCCCCCCAAAGCGTCGGCCCCAACCGCCGGAGACGCCGTCCAAAGACGACGAGACGAGCGCCGAAGACGACGAGACGAGCGACGCCCTCTCCGCCGCGCGCGCGCAGGAGTTTCTGTGCGACGCCCTCTTCACCGCCTCCGCGGCGGCCCTCACGCGCGGCGAAACCGGCGCCTTTTCGGCGTGTGCGCGGACGGGGGCGGACGCCCTCACGGCGCTGCGCGGGGCGTGTGCGCTCCCCCCTGCGCGGCAACTCCCGCGCGGCGTGCTGCGGCTGCGGCTGGCGCGCCACAAGCTCCTCGCGGCCGCCCTCGCCGGGGAGGCGCCGCGCGTCGCGGAGTTGCGTTCGGCCGCGCGCGTGGCGGACGGGATTTGCGCCATGGCCCGCGACGCCCACGGCCCAAACGTGGCCGCGCTGCACGGCGCGCTGCGAACGGCCGCGCTGGCGGTGTTGGAGCTGTCGCTCCTCGTCCGGCGCTGCGCCGCGCTCCGGGCACGCATGGCGCGGGCGGCCGTCCGTCTGTTGCGCCGACTGCCGTCGAGTGCGGCGCTGCCGGTGGCGGCGGGAATGTGCCTGGAGGAGGCCGCGGGCGGAGACGCGGCGGAGACGCGCGAGGAGCGACGGGGAAAGGGGGACGAGTGGAACGCCGCGGAGGTTTGTCAGGGGGTCGTGCGGGAGGTCGACTCCGCCGCGGCCTTCGACGCGCAGTTCGCGCGTACTCGCGCCATGTTGCGGCGATTCGCCCCCGACACGGCTGCCGCGGAGTAAGGACAGAGGAGGAGGAGGGAACAGCAGAGAAGTACGACCATCCGTACATTGCACAGAGAAGAGATAATAAAAAGAGATACAGAAGTGAAGAACAAATAGAGATTCAAAGAAGAAAAAAGATCTAACTGTGGGGAAGAAAGAATTTTAATTTTTTTATAGATGCACACAAACAATCACCTCTTTTTCTTTCCCCCATCCCCTCTCATTTATTGATCGTTTGCTCAAACAAATTTTAATTTTAATGTTTTTGTGTTTGTTTTTTGTATTATCACGCACGCTCCTTTTTTTTTTTCTTTAAATATAAATATATATATATATATATATATATATATATATATATATATATACACATATTTTTTTTAGAGCTTGTGTGTGATTACTCTTTATTATTTTAATCTTTTTGTTCACGTGTGTGACATTAAATAGATCGCACTATTCATTTTCAGAAATTTTATTGAATCTTTTTTTCATTTTGTCTTGCTTTTTTTTTTTTTTGGATACGTTCATTCAGAAAAAAAGAAGAAAAAAAAGAAGAAGCACTGTCGTATCTATCTATATATACATCTTTTGATATCCACAAATGTGGTGAAAATATATGAAACGTAAAATTCCATGTATATATATTTCTGTGTCTTTCCGTGTGCATACTTTTACTACTCTTCTTGTTGTTGTTGTTATTTTTATTATTACTATTATTATTCCCTTCTTTAGTTCAGCAATCCCCTTTTCGCCTTCATAACACGCACCATGACGGACGCCATTGACGTGACGACATACTGCGATGACAAATCTCTCGGGCAAAGCGCGCCGACCCTCGCCAATCTCGATCCCGTGCGCGGCGAAAAGGTCGAACTCGCGGCGGACAAAGTGTATGTTCTGTACTTTTTCAACACCTTCTACCGCGGGGCGGATCCCGTGAATGAGGAGCTCACCGTTCTCTCGGAGCAGTACGGGGACAAGGTCGTCTTCGTCGCGATCAGCAATGACGCGGACAAGGAGAAGACGGAGAAGTATCTGAACAAAACTATTCTCGACGAAAACACAAAGAAACAACTCCGCCTCGCCCCGCCGCACATCCTCTTTGATGATAAGAAGGCAACCGGAAAGGCGTACGCGGAGGTCGCGAACCTCTCCGTCATGTCGTGCCCCATGGCGTTTATTGTGAAGGGCGGAAAGATCGCGTGGCGTCAACAGTTCCTTCAAACCCACACCATCTCGCAATCCAACTTTGAGGCGCAGCTAAAGCACATCCTCGCCGGAGAGGAGTTGGAAAGCAACGGACCCCGTCCGGCCGCCGTCATTGAAGAGGAGGCCGCCGAGGTCGAGGACGAAATGTCACTCTTCTAAGATACCCCCGCCTATTTATTTATATAAAAATAGAAGAAGAAGAGGAAGAAGAAAAGAAGAAAAGAAAAAGATAATTTTTTTTTGTTTAAAATGGGAGGAAAGGAAAAAAGAAAATGGACAACCGAAAAAAAGGAAAAAGAAAAGAAACGGCGGTCCTTTTATTTATTAAGAATATAAAAAAAAAAGACAAAGACACTCAGCGCGGAAGTTTACTTTTTTTGAATTTTTTTCTTTTGTATGATTTTCCTCTTAACTGCGGTTTATGTGCGTTTAAATGGGATGGTTCGATTTTCATATCTGATGGATGAGGAAGAACGAAAAGGAAGAAGAAACATACGAAGAGAAAAAAGGGAAAAGACTGAAAAAAGGAAAAAAAAAGTGCAAAGCAGGAAAAAAAAAATTATACTTTTTTCTCTTTTCTTTGAGTGGGGTGTTGGATGTTAAGCTAAACCAAGAACAGAATAAGTGTAGGAATGATAACATCAACAACAACAACAACAAAAAGGGAATATGATATCAATGGAGAAACATGTGCGCTACATTTTTACAAGAGTTGTAAATCTTCACTGCTTTAAATTTTCTTTCGTTGTTGTGTGTGTTTATACTTCTCTTTTTTTTCCCCCTTTTTTTTTTGTCTTTGTATCACTTCTCTGTGTTGTTGTTTGTGTGTGTGGCGCTTCGCTTTTGTTTACACACACACATACATTTATACATATACACTTATTCATATATCGCTAAGCTGTCGTGAATTGAATAATTTCCTTTTTTTTTAATTTATTAAGGGAAAAGTATCATTTCTGTTAAAACTGTTACTGTTATTATTTCGGTTATTACTTTAGTTTACTGCGCCGGAGTGAAGAGAGGACGCCAATGTCTCTTCCCACACCGAGTGGTGAGACGCCAACGGAGATTTTGCCCGTTAGTGGATTTATATTTCGGGAAGTAGAATCGCACTCGGAGTTGCTGTGCCCGCCCAAACTACTGCCCATCAAGTCCTTCTCTCTTGAGCGGTTGGAGTCGATGGAAAAGCGCATTCTCGCCGAGGCCAAGTCGAGGCGGCTTGAGCGGCAGCAGGAGCGCGCTGTGCCAATGTGGAACAGCAATACCGCCCCGCAAACAACGGCCGCACCCCCAAACCTGTCGGAAAGCTAAAGTGAAGGGAATGGGGATGCGTATTTGTTGTTTTCTATATATTGTTGTTACCGCTATGAAACGCACTTCACGCCTTCGTTTTCTAGCGTCATGAGGGCACCATTGTATATGTTACTGTTACTCGGAGTATTTTTACATCCATGCAATTGTGAAAAGTAGTTAGCACAAGGAATGAATGAATGCATTCATGACTTTTTTGTTCTTTGGCTTCTGTGGAATTCTGTTTCTATACACACGTTTGCATGTGTGGATGTTGTTGTTGTTTTTGCTTTTTTGACATTTTCTTACTTTCCTCTTCTCTTCTCTTTTTTTTTTAAATATATTTCTTCGTTTTGAGTGTGATCTTTTTTAAAAGGTTCAGTTTTTTGACAATAACAGAAAAAGAAAAGAAGAGAGTCAAAAAAAAAAAAAAACGAAAGGATAGTAACTTAAAAGCTAACCAAAACGAACAAACAAACAAAAAAAACACTAATAACAATAGTATCTCAGTTGTAGTTGACGTATTACCTGTGTGCTGGTCTTCAAACTTTTTTATATTTCTCCTGATTATTATTTACTATTATTGTTATTGCATTATTTACCTCCTGTGCCCCCTTTTCCCCGACCCCCATGATGATTCTTCCCGCGGTGTTCCCCGCCTCCATGCGGATGGACGCGATTGAGTGTCCCCGCGTGCGTGCGCTTCTCGCGGAGGAGAAGGAGTTGCGTGAACGGCGCGCCGCCATTCGTGAGGCGCAGCGCAAACTGCAGGACGAGCGCGCCAAGGCCTTGACGAGTCACATGCCCAAAGTCGAACGCTTCAACACGGAGATGAACTCCACCATTGACGCCCTCTCCTCGCGCAAGGACGCCATTCTGTTGGAGCTCGATCAGATAAAGCGCTGTCAAGGCGATCTCGCGCAGCTGCGGCAGGAGTTGCAGCTCGCCGACTACGACATGGCGAATCTCACCAAATCCCTGCGCGAGGCGGAGCTCCTCCTGCAGGACGAGACCCGCGAGCTGAACCGCTTGCGCGAGGCGCGGCGTGGAAAGCACGAGGCGGCCGCCCTCTCCGCCGCCGATGAGCGCCTCGCCGCGCAGCTGCGGCGCGTGGAGAAGCTCCGCACCGCGTTGGAGACGGCCGCGTCGCAGCACAAGACGCGGGACGCGGCGCGCATCGCCCTGCGCGAGCGCTTTGCCGCGGCGGAGGCGGCCGTCGGCGCACGCGGGGACCGAGAGGCGCGCAACGCCCGTTTCGCCGCCCTCCGCGCGTCCCTCGCGTCGGTTTCGAAGGAGCTCGGGGACGCCATTCGCGCCCGTCGCGAGCGGCGCCCGTTGTGCGACGGCCTCGACGCGTTGCGCGCCGCCCACGACGCGCAGTCCGACGCGCTGCGCGAGTTGGAGCGGCGGGCGGACGCGCTGCGTGCGGCGTTGCCGTTCCGCACCTTCTCGTACCCGCCGTCGCACAAGATGGCGCTGGTCGGCCGCGGCGGCGCGACGCTGGCGCAGCTGCAGGAGGACTTCCACGCCGCCGTCTGCGTCGACGCGGTGGCGGCCGGCGCGGGTTTCGTCATCGGCGCCGACGCGGACTGCGCGGCGGTGTGCGCGGCGGTGGCGGCCATCGTGGCGGCGGCGGAGGCGGAGGACGCGCACGAGGTGACCATTCCGCTCAGCAGCGAACCCCTCCGGCGCCGACTGATTGGGGCGGGCGGGGCCAATGTGCGCCGGGTGGAGCGCGAGAGCGGGGCGCGGGTGCACATCGCCGACGGCGCCGTCACGCTGCGCGGAACGGGGGCGGCGGTGGCGGCGGCGCAATCGCAAATCGAGGCGTTTCTCGCCGCGCAGCACACCGCGGAGCTCGCGGTGGCCGCCGTCGACATCCCGCACGTGATCGGCAAGGAGGGGGCGGTGATTCGGCGCGTCGAGAGGGAGACGGGGGTGCGCAGCGTGCACGTTGACCGCCGCGCGCAGCGCATCGTCCTTTCGGGGGAAATGGCCGCGGTGGAGGAGGCCGCCCGCCGCTACCGCGACCTCCTCGAGGACATCCGCCGCTCCTCCTTCACGATGCGCTGCGAGGATGAGTCCGTCACGCGCCGACTGCTCGGACCCGGCGGCCGCACGATTCGCGAGATGGAGCGCACCACAGGCGCCGTCGTGCGCGTGGAGGGGGCGACCATCTCCGTGCGCGGCACTTCCGAGGCGGCGGCGGCGGCGCGGAAAATGATTCAAGAGCTTCGTCGCGGCGAGGCGCGCGTCCCGCTCGATGCGGCCGCCATGCACCTCGTCACCGCCGCCATCGTGGAGGTCGGGAAAGGACTCCCCCCTCGAACCGACCCAACAGCAACAGCAACAGCCGAGGAGAAGGAGAAGGAGGAGGAGGAGGAGGAGGCGCCCATGACGCTGTTGCAGGCCATTCGGGAGGCGACGCAGTGCGAGGTGGTCGCCCCCCTCCGCGCCGAGGGAGTGGTGCTCCTCCGCGGCAAGGAGTCGCAGGTGAATCAGGCGCGGGTGATGTTAAAGGACTTCGCCCTTCGCTTTCACCCCCATGCGGTGCGCGTGGCGTTCCCGGAGGTGCTCTTTTCGTACCTCACCGCCCGCCCGAGTGGAAAGGCGCCGTCGCCGATCACGCAGCTGTCGACAAGCCGCTCCCCACTGCTGCGGGTGCAGTTGCAGCGCGAGGCGGAGGTCGCGGTCGTCTCCTCCCCACTCGCCGAGGAGGCGGAGGCGGCGGCGGCCGCGTTGCGTGTGATCATCGCGGAGAAAGAGACATGCGTGCGGCGCGTGCTGGACTTCCCGGCGTACCGTATCGGGGCGCTCATGGGTCACGGAAGTCGAAGTCTGAAGGAGTTAGAGGAACGCACAGGAACACGTGTGCTGGTGCGACGGTCCACAAACGAAGTGCAAGTGTTTCACCCAAACGCAGACACCGCCGCGCTGGATGAGGCTGTCGAGGCTATCGAAGAGGTGGCGAAAAAGTAACAAGGAAAGAAAACAAAAAAAAAGTAAATGAAACGACAACACTACACATTTACATATATATATATATATATATATATCTGTGTGTGTGTTTGTGTGTTAGAAAACAACAAAAAAGAAGAGAAGAGTACCCCCATTGTCCCCTTTCCCCCCCCCCTCCACACACACACACAGAAAAGAAAAAAGAAAGAATAGTAGGACGAGAAATAAAATAAAAAAAAAGGGACGAAACGCCAAAGTAGACGGTAAAACAACAACTACAAAAAAGAAAAAGCGATGAATTTACCGTGGGATAGAAAGGGAAAAAAGTGATTTTTCTACACTGTGGATATTATATCTTTGTTACACAATAAATCAAATTTGAATTTTTGCGTTCTTTTTCTATTTCTCACTCTATCTGCCAATCACGGCGTATCATATATATATATATATATATATATATATATATATATATATATATATCCTTTTCATTCTATGGGCTCTGTTTTATTCCCCCCTCCTTCATCACTGCCACACATATGTGGAACTCTTCTGTTTTCTTCTTCGTCTTTTTTTTTTTGTTTGATTCTCTACCAGCTTGTTGAGTGGTGCCAAAAAAAAAATTTTTCCTTTTCTTTGCCGAGTTTACTTAATACCTGTGAGAGCACAAGACATACTGCTGGATATGCATGTGTTCTTTTTGTTGTTGTTATGGTTGTGGTAATAATAAGAAGCACTGTTGTATAAATATGGACCGTTAAGAGGGGAATTCATAAACAAAATTTGTTGAGAATCAAAACGCATATACATGCAAAACTGTGAATATGTACATGCGCATCCTTGTGTACATTTAGAAAATACTGTTCTTCCTTTTTCTTCTTATTGATTCATTTATTCTTTTCTATCTTTAGTACATATTTATATTTATATATATTAGCTTAAACTATATATATATATATATATATATCTTCTGTCTGGTCCCATGTATGAGTATGATGATCAGCGCATGAAGGAGGAGGCGGCGCAGAACCGGGCGGTGGGTGTGTTGCAGCGCCGTTGGCGTGAGTTCGTGTCGCGTCGCGAGGCGGACGCGGAGCATCGCCGTTGTGCCACATCCGTTGCCGCCGCTGCTGCTGCTGCGGCTGCTGCGGCTGCGGATGAAGAGGCGCCAACCCCGGCGGCCGCGGCGGACGCTCTTTTGTCGGAGTACGACGCGCTCCTTCGCCGCCGGGCGGAGCGGGTGGAGGAGAGCACCGCCTGTCAGCGCCTCCTCGCGCGGCACTTGGCGGAGCAGCGGCAGCGCAAAGGCGAGGAGCCGCCGGCGGTCGTCACGCCCGAGGCGGAGGAGCACTACTGGGCGGCGATGCGACAACTCCACGCGGACCGTCTCCTCGGGCAGACCCGACGGGACGAGGCGGAGACGCAACTCACGGCGCACAAGTTGCGCCACCAGTCCACCATCGACACCGCCGTGGAGGAGGAGGAGGGGTTTCGCTTCGGCGTCGTGGAAGTGGCGAAGAGATCCCTCTTTGTGCGCACCAATCAATCCCTCCCGGCGGAGGAGCTGCAGCAGTTTCTGGAGCGGGAGGAGAGTCAGCGCTGCGAGATTCAAAGCGCACGCATTCGATGCATTCTCCTCCGCCATGAGATGGAGCGGTTGCAACGGGCCGCAACCCAGCGTGAGATGCAGCAAGATGGAATGAACCTCATCGACTTTGAACAACTTAAAATTGAGAATACAAACCTCAATGAGAAGATAGAGGAACGAAATGAGGACCTCATTAAACTGCGACGTAAGGTGACAACAACAATTCACGTGTTAACCCATGTAAAGGAAAAGTTAGAGTTTATGAAGGTGGAAAACGCTAATCTCCGGCGACAGGTCTCGACAACGGAGGAGGAACTCAACGGTGTTCGCGATAAACTCGCACAGACGAAACGACGTCGCGATCATTTCAATAAGTCTAATATGAAAATGCGCGAGAAGATGCCCATGGTGGGATCGGAGAAGTTGTTGATTGACTACGAGAAGCGTAAGGCTTCATCGACGGCGATGCGGCAAAATGTCGTTCAACTCGCCGCGAAGCACCGCGAATTAGTTGGCACCGCGGACCGTCAGCAGACGACTCTACAAAATTTGCAAAAGGCACTCGCTCTCGGCACAGCCCCACCACTCAACAGCAGTGCAGAAGCCTCCAAAACAACACCACGAGCAATAAAACAACATGATACAAAATGTCAAGGCGAGTGAATACGTATTTTTATTTTTGATTTTTCCTCTTCTACGTCGTTCTACAGGAGTTTGTGTATCAGTTTACGTTTTAGGTTGACTCGCCGTATGTGACTATTTTGTGTACGTTCATGTCTTTGTGTGTGTGTGTGTGTGTGTGTATTTTGGCTACTTCATTTTTTTTTGTTTGTCTTTGTTTGTTTGTTTGTTTGTGCTTTCTTGCTTTGGGAGTTGGGGAAGGCAACCACTTTTTTTTGTTTGTGTTGGCGATTGGATACAGAATATAGATATATATATATACCAACAAGGATGCAAAACGAAGGAAAAATGAAATAAAAAAATTTTATTGGCCTAAACAAAGACGAATGAAAACAACAGAAAAATGAAGGGTGTGACGATGCGATCATGTACAGGAAACCGAAGGAAAGTGAGAGAAAATCGGGGGAAAAAAAAGGAGAAATAAAAAGATACTTGTGAGCTCTATGAGGTCTCAAAAATGGAACATACACCGATACAACATAAAAAAGATATATATAATTTTTTCTCTTTGAGATTATGAAAAGTAAAGCTTATGTATTTGAGTCTTTTATTATTGCTATTAGTATTATTCCTCTCCCCCTTTCTATTTTTTTTTTCTCTCTCTCCTGTCAACAATAACAACTACGCAATAATAATAATAATAAGGGAAAACAACAACAATAACAACAAAACAAAGGTGGAACGCACAGTCTTCTTTTAGAATTGGGGAGACCAAACATATACGAATACACCAAGAAAAATTAAAAAAAGAAAAGAGAAGAAAAAGAAATTTCAATACCTTGTCATTTGTGCGTAAAAAATGCTCAACCCGACGGAGAATATCTTTGAGGAGCCCTCCTTGGCGTCCAGTGGAAATCGTAGTGCGGGAAGCACTCCCCCAACGCGCGAAGGGGTGTTAGCAACGTTCAAGGTGGGTAGTGCCGTCCTTAACAGTGGTCTTGTGCGACCCATCACTTTATTCCCAATCAACACAACAATTAAAACCCCTAGTCCGAATTCTTTAACTGCCCCAGACGTGCCAATCGGGCCGCATCAGGGACAAATGGATGTTTGTGTGAAACGCAATAACTGGATGGCCTCTTCTGCCGGTCACATTGACCGCCGTTATAGCGAACTCGTCGACTTTCGTGCCGTCTTGACATACCAATTCCCGACAATGATTGTGCCGCCACTTCCGATCAAATCCACACTGGAGAATCTCGGCACCTTCTTTACGAGTGAAAGCATGTTGACAGCGCAGCAGCACTCCATTGTGCGCTTTCTGCGCGAGGTGGGTATGACCTCGGAGTTTGTCTACTTCTCCACATACACCCCCGAGTTCTTCCAACTCCCACGCGAGAGTTTCACGGAGTGTCTCGCACGAATGCGGGCCACCCTCGCCGAGTTCCGCCGACGCAACGCCAGCATTGACGCATACAGCACGCGCAGAGGCGGCATCCTCGGCGGGGACTCCGTCTCCTCCATCACGAACACCTCCACCAAGGCGGTGCGCCGGTTTGTTGGCATGCTGCAGTCCTGGGTCGGCGGGGGGGAGGATGGCGCCCTCAACGAAACGGGAACGCCAGCGCTAAACGCACAACACACACAGACAAATGGTGCGGGCGATGGTTCCAATCGGTATTCAAACAATGAGGAGTATTGGGATCGCGCGATTCAAACGCTTGAAGGCTTCCGTGAAGCCCTCACAGAGGCGGCGAAGCCCTATGTGACGTACATGCAGCAATCGTTTGAGGCGGCCAACGCGGAGAAAGACTTGGCGGAGGCGTTTGCGAACTGCGCGAAGTGTTTTGCCGCGTCCTCCGCGAATCGCGGGCTCGCTACAGTAATGGAGGAGGCAAACACCTTCACTGGCAACGCCGCCTCGGCTCTCGACGGACAGCAAGGTCGAAACCGACGCGAAATGCATGAACGACTCTTATTTGAAATATCCTACATAGACGCCGCGTTAGACGCTATTGATCATGTGCAATGTATTTGGAAGTACTGCAATGCGCTTATAGGACAAGTATCCTACCGAGATTTCTTGGCGTACGCGCAGTCGGTGAGTACAAAGCTGCAGGTTTTCTACGAAATGCGATTTCTGCCGAACTTCAGACTGCGCATGGGTACGATGATGAGCCGAAACGCGGCGACGAGCCTTGCGTATGCGGTGGCGGTGGAAAATACGTTGAAATCATCGTCACTGACTAAAACTGTTTCGGACCCCGCATACATGGATTTCAATACGGATATATAAGAAAAGACCGCGAAAAGAGATGTTTCCAGTTGTGGTGCAAACCAAAAAAAAAAAAAAAACATTTCCTCCCCCTCCCCGTACCATCACGACCCACTACTAAAGGAGAAAAAAAAGAAAAAAGTAGTAGTAGTAGCGAAGAAGGCAGTCAAAACAAAAAAAAAAGAGGGAAAAATGGCAGTTAACCTCGTTGGATCAAGAGCATACCGAAAAGGACGCGAATAGGTCAATGTCGCAGATTTCGTCTCTGTAGGTGTTTTTGTAGGAAAGATGGCAATGAATGCAAAACACACGCACGCAAAAAACACACAAAAAAGGAGGATTCTATTTGACACCGACTTCGTAACAATTTGTATATATATATATATATATATATATATATATATATATTGTATGTATGTATTGTATCTGTGAGTGTGTTTGTGCATCCACTATTCCAAAACATAAATTTGAGATAACGTTTACGCTACATGGATTCCACGTCCCGCTTAAAGTCAAGTACACTCGTAGGTGTGTGTGTGTGTGTTGTCGTTACAATCACATGGATTTTGAAATATTCCAAAGGGCAGAAAGAAAAATGTGACGTGTGGATGCTAGGTACGAAACTTGATAAAAAAGAAAAATTTAGGATTATCTATATATTTATTTGTGTGTGTTTGTGTATGTGCGTTTTTTTGTCCTCCTTTCATTGGGGATTTCGTTTACATCTTATGACTTTCTTTACGTTTTAGGAGGACAAATAAGAAAAAGTTTCACAAAAGAAGAAAAATATGAAAAAAAAGAACCAATCCGAATGGTCAATAATAACTGCAATCGTCTTTTTTTA
Source organism: Trypanosoma mega (assembly GCA_030849715.1). Classification (NCBI taxonomy): domain Eukaryota; phylum Euglenozoa; class Kinetoplastea; order Trypanosomatida; family Trypanosomatidae; genus Trypanosoma; species Trypanosoma mega. Next base: position 73,988 of record JASANV010001540.1, on the reverse strand, counting down.
TTTGCTTTCAGAAATTTTATACTACTTTTTTTTTTGATCGTATTATATATATATATATATATATATATATATATATATATATATGCCTGGTTACATTTCGCGTTCTATACCCACCTTTCCTCTGGACATTATACATATATACATATGTACTTTATGTATGCTGAAAGAAGAGAAAAACGCCTTTAATCGCCGTTAAGGTGGAAGTGATTGCTATTTTCAACTCACACCACTTATATTTCTTCGTACTGTCTTGCCTGAGTGCTCTTTTCTTTTTTTACATTTTCCTCCTTTTCCGTCTGATTGCGTCTGCTTGGATGAAATATCTATGATTGGAGTATAAGCAAGGGAGTGCGGATTGTACTGTGTATTGCTCTACATCAAGATATTTTTTGTCCAATTTGGCTATTTTTCCCTCATATACACATACACGCACCACATTTGTATTCTTTTGCCTTCTCGTGGGGTAACATTTACCTCTTTTACATGTATGTATTCCTTGATATCCTCATGGTTCTCTCTTTATCTCAAGTAACGTAAGGGGTACATCTAGTAATTTATAGAATTCATAGAATACCGCCTCCCGTTTATCACTACTACCATTCATCTCTTGTTCTCTCGCTATGGCGCAGCGGGACGCTACTGGTTCTGGAAGTCAGGACCCTCAGCTCCTCGACCCGACGAGCCGTAGCTTTGATGTGAAGGAATACATTCGTCACGTTTATGCGAATGCAACACATGTGGACATGGAGGGATCCCTCGTTGATGCCGTTCGCCGCGAGGCCGATAACGCGGGAGAGGAGTTAAAGGAGTTGATTCGTGACAGTATGGGCACCTTTATCGGCTGCAAGGAGGCCATGGATGTGATGTACGCCAACGACAAGTCCCTCTTTACGGGTGAGGCTCTTGACCCGATCGCGGATGGGTTCCAATCCGCGCTAGAGGAAGGAAAAGCTCTCATCACACCGACATTGGAGCTCTTCGAAGAGCTCCGCGCGACGCGCATGATGAAGGAGACCCTGGCAAAGCTCATGGCGGTTTGGCGCGTACCGGGGCTTATTTACGAATACTGTGGCGTGCGTGTCCCATCGCGCCGCTCTGATATGGTCTGGTGGCGCGTGAGTCACGGCATCAATGCGGATGGTAGACCCAACAAGTCCAAAAACCCAGATGGTGGCTCAGAGAATGCACCGAGTGATGAGAGTGGTACGGAGGGGAGTAGCCATGACGAGGATGACGAGGATGAGGGGGAGAGTGCGGAGGACTCCGACAAGGGCGACACGGCCGCCGCTGTAGCGCAGCGGATCGCGCGTGGAGCGTTGGAGGAGTTCGCGGACGGCGGCCCCGATGATTACCTCCTCGAACCCGGTGAGGAGTTGCGCTTTTGGCACGGCACCGCCCTCGCCAGACCACGTGATCTCCTCACGCGCCGACGTGTTGCGGAGGAGCGGAGTAACTACGAGGCCGCTGTGCTGAGTCTGCGCCGTGCTATGCTGTACCTGGAGGAGAACTACGACCTTGAGCGTGCCGTCGTCATGGGTATCGACGAGACCGCCGCCGATAACGAGGAGGTGGGACTCATGGGGGATGCCTCACAACAGCAGCAGCCACAACAACAACAACAACTTTCTGAGGAGGAGCAGAAGGAGCAAAAGGAAAAGGAGGAAAAGGAAGGGGCAATGACACTAACATATAGGTACGCTCTGGCTCTCCTTCGCGCATCGCTGTACTTGAATGATCAATTAGCCCGTGAATTGCGCCGAGCTGGGGCTGCAGATACAGTTCTCATAGAGGACACGCTTTCCGCCATGATGGATGTGTCCATTGCGACGGTTAAACTCCGCCACTTCTGCTGGACCGCCCGCACAGCTCTCCACATGAATGAAAATGAGAGAAATGCCCTCTCTGGACTGCGACAACACCTCGACACAAGTGATTTTGCTGAAAGTGAGGAGAACATTACCACCGATCGAACTGACCCAAACAATAGTAACGCCGCGAATGAGCGGGAGGAGGGTGAAGCGAGTGGCAGTGAGGCACAAGCGATTACTGATGCGTCCTTCGCGACGAGTGTGGAGACGTCCGGAGCTGAAAGCACAAACGCCTCGTCGCAGCGACGCGTCGAGCACCCTGTGGAGTATTACGTTCGTTTGACGCGAAATCAACACACACGCCTGATGGAGACTTCCGCCCGACGCGCGAGCCGGGAGGCCCAGGAGTGGCGACGCAAATTTCTCCCCGACCTCAACCCCAACGCCGACCCCGACGCGGGGGAGGACGCACAGAGGGGGTTGGATGGTGGCACCTTCACGGCAGCGGCGGCCGCCGGCGGTGGCGGAGGACTATTGGGGAGTCTCGCGGACTCTTTTTCCCCCGCCACAGGTGTCCTCCTGAGTGGTGGCACCATCAGTGAAGTGGCTGCTGGGACTATTGGGGATCGTGTGCGTGTCGCGCTCGATACGGCTGATAATGCGGAGATGCAAGACGCTGGCGTCATTCTTGAAGCATTTCGCACTCCAGAGATTAATTTTGGTCGTTTCACCACATTTCGAATTGGGGAGGTGGAAATGAATGATGTGCTGGAGTCCAGTGCGGCTCAACTAGCCATGCACGCTCGCAGTATTTTGCAGCAAATTGTAGATCGTAGTGATGTGGAGGTGGATGTGGCAGCCCATGCGGCGAGCATTAGTACGTTTTCCAGTCGGCTCTTCGAGGCATGCGTGGAGCATATGGAGCTCGTGCTTGCATCCTACTGGGGAGGCATTGCGACAGCCGTGCACGCAGGGATCTTTGATTTTAAACCCGACGATAATACGCCATTAGGTCGCATGTTGCACGGACCTGCCGCCCTCAACGACGCCAAAAACGATGACAAGGATAACGTCAAGAAAGATGGTAAGAGGCAAAATAGTAGTATGAATCCTAGTAATATGACCAACAAGGATGATCTGCGTGGTCGAGGTCACAACTTTGATGATCCTATGCATGATGGTACTGGGCATGGTGTGGAAGAAATGGATCCAAAAGGCAAATTGAATGCCAATGCAGCTGGTGATTTACCACCACTTACATTTATTCCCGTTGTCGGGCGAGACTCTGGTGGTCCGACACTGCGACAACTCTCTGTTGCTGCAGTGCGCAAAGGCGTGCGCGCCGCCGGTGACATTCTTCACGCCCTTCTCCTTACCTCAGCCAATCGGGCCGTGTTGCAGGCGTTTGTGCGTGCCATGGCAACGTACCGAGTAAGAGACGTTGGCTATGATGATGATGATGATGAGAGGCAAATTAACAATACCAACAACAATACCTACAATGGTAATAGTACTCGGGACGGTAACACTGAACGAGTAGAGTTGCACGCGGCCATAACGGTCGAACTTCTCCTCTCTCAATGGGAGCGTGCCATGACACTCGTGAGTGATGCCGTTTTGCGTATGAAGGTGGTTGTCGGTGAGAGCTGCACTTCCTCCTCCGTTGCGACCGAAGCACAGGCACAGGAGGTGGGTGAGCTTCTAGAAGAACTCGAACAGTTGCGCACCAGCCTCTTGCGTTGCTACACGCACGCCACAGGAATGCTCGCCAAGGCGTATATAACGCTTTTACCCTCTCTCCAACCACCACCTCGTAGTTCGACGCGGGTGCGGGCACGGGTGAGTCGTGATTTCGTCTCCTCCGTTATGACAAACAAACTTCTCAATCTCATCTCCGTTGTTGTGGACCGCACGGCGCCGTTTCTGCAGCGAGCGGAGGAAGTCTTTGGTGGCATCGACCTCTTCGCCGCCAAGGCCGAGGAGCGTGAGGAGGAGGAGGAGGAGGACCGTGCCGCACCTTCTAATGGTCCACGTCGACGCACACGCCTACTGCGCCGGCGACAAAAAGAGGCCCCACCAGAAAGCAATACTTCTCTTGCCACCCCAATAGCGAATACGAATACAACTGCTCATGCAGCACAGCTTGATCCCGTCACAGCCTTTATGGCACAGTGTAACAGTCGTATGGTACTTGAGCATGTGGTGGAACACGAGGAGACACTTCTCGCCCTCGTTGCCAATGTTCTCCTCGTGTTTATTGACATGTTGCACCACCGCTGCCAGGTTGCCGCGTCAAGTGGGTTTGTCAGCGATGAGGCGCGTGAGCGGACGATTGTGGAGTGCCTTGCAGACGCCTTGTGCCTTCCAACCAGCGTCGCGCCTCTCATCACGGATGAACTCGTGACACCGTGCATCCTAAACGTGCTCGCGGCACTTTCCGCACCGGAGAATCGCGCTCTCCCCGCACGCAAGGCGGAGCGATTTCGCGTGGACTACCTCTCACGGGTGGAGGAGCACTGCCAACTTGTTGTGGATGCCATTCTCGGCATGTTCCTCTTTACCCCACAGCGCCAAATCACGTGCGAGGTGCGCACCGCAGGATTTCTGGCCCCAATGATGGATTGGCAACGTGTCTCATCGCACACGGCGGGTTCGGTTCGTCCATATGTCACAGATGCCATTGTGCATATCGCGAGGGCCCATGAAACGCTGCAGCTACTACGACAACCCGTGCTTGGCGCTGCGGCTACACAACGTCTCGTTGCCCACTTGGCCTCTGTCTTCATCACCTCCCTCACATCGGATGGGAATGCGTTTGAGATATCTCCCGACTGCAGCGGTGCCTTTCTCTCGCATGGATTACTCCTCCTCGAGGCGGAGGCGCGCACCATTCTCGGCATTGCCGCCGCCCTCGTAGAGGGCATTTCGAGGAACCCAAAGGCTGGCGGTGTTTTACCCGAACTCCGCGCCGCGCAAGAGGCCCTACAAGGCGTGGCTACATCCATTCGGAATTACGGCGGAGCGGTTTGCGACGCCATCGCCACCCGCCGCGCAAACGCCACGTCCCTTTCCCCCTCCGCCTCCGCCCCGACCGCGTCGGGGGAGGGGAGTGTGATGCACGCGAAGCAACGCGAGGCGCGCTGTGAGGCGATGGTCGCGGCCTCCCTGGAGCGCTCACGGTACATGGTGCAGGCGATCATCACCTACGCCGAGGACAGCACCATTGCGGCCGCCTTTAAGCCAATTGGTGGCGGGGCCACACCGGCGAGCATCGCGGAACGCCTCGCGCGGGGAAAAGAGGGGTATCGGCAAAAGGGACGCCCCGCGCGGGAAAAGCCGGAAGGACCGCACACGGATTTCGCGGCGGACGAACAGAAAGGCGTGATGGCGCGTAAAAAAGCGCGTCGGATGGTGGTCGCCGTGCCGCCCTCACCGCCCCCCCAGCCACAACAAGAGGAGGCCGTCGGGGAGTCTAATAGAGAAGCCCAACACGCCTCTGTGTTGCGCCTCGCCGCGGAAAAGGACGCGCGGGCGGGCGGCGCACCAAAAGATGTGCCCATTCCACGCCGCACAACGCGGAAGAGACGGACAGGGAAAGATGAACGCACCGCCGATGACGGGGATGGACACGCTCGACGTTTTAAGAGAAATCTCGGAGTCTAGAAGGACATTTTAGGGGGGTGGGTGGGTTTGCGGTTAGGGGGTTTGCTGTGAAAGAAGAAGAAAAGGGGGAAAAAGAAAAGAAAATGTCAAGGAGAGTAAGGTAGAATAAAGGCGTAAAGTGAAATGGAATGCAGTGAAGTGTTGTGGTGTATTTTTCATATTATATCTTTTTTTGCTTTTTTTTGCTGTTGTTTATCATTCTTAAAAGACTGACATTGCGTATTAAGTAACGAAAAAAAAAAAACGAAAGGAGGTGAATTAAATAATGCGGAACACACTTTGAAAAGAGAAAGAAAAAGGATCCTGTCGTGAAACTTGATGCAACCTTTGGTTAATGCAATACATATGTATATATTGTTTTTGCCACATCTTCTACTTAGACAAATAAATATTTGTGTCTTGATGTTATGTGTCCCTATTCTTTTTCATTATGAATCTTGTTCTACGCGAATGTATTTATTTGTTGTTTACATACATAGAGAGAAGTGTCATTACTACTTTACTTTACTTTACTTAGCCAAAAGGAAAAAAGAAGAACAACATAATTTTATCTATATATATATTTCTATATAATTATTTATTTACTTATACAGACCATGTCGAATTGTATCTTCTGCAAAATTGTTGAAGGTTCCATTCCTTGCCACAAAGTGGCGGAGACGGCGAAGTGCATTGCCTTTATGGATATCAATCCCCTCTCGCGCGGCCATTTATTGGTGATCCCAAAAACCCACGCGGAGTTTCTGCACGAGGTGGAACCCGACACCGCCGCAGACATTGGATCCCTCATGGCGAGACTCTCCCGCATCGTCGCCGGGGAAGGGCCTACAAAGACACAATACAACATTTTGCAGAATAACGGCCGATTGGCGCATCAGGAGGTGCCACATGTGCACTTTCACCTCATCCCAAAGCGCAATGAGACGGAAGGACTCGGGGTTCGGTGGAATTCGCTCCCAACAGACCACGACGCCTTCGCAAAGGATGCGGAGAAGTACCGCGAAGCGTTGCAGAAGCAATAAAAATAAAAATGATCGATGAAATATACGGCATTTTTTTTTTTGGAGCTCCGTTTTTTAAAGAAATATATACATTTATATATATATATATATATATACGCACAACAAGGTGTACAAATAATTGCATTCATCTATATATTGTGTGTGCGTCGTTTTTTTTTTTTTTTGAGGTGTTTACAGCTTTGTTTCCGTGAAGCGTGGCTTTATTACTGTAATGCGTTTATTTCTTACATTTTGGGAGTTTAAGAGAAACTATTTGTTTTTTGTTGCTGGAGTTCTCTACTTCCATGAAAGAAAAGAAAAGAAAAAGTTCTATTATTATTACTTGTGAGCAAAAATATATGGATTTATGATGGGTATTGAATGCAGAATTCATCCATATTGGTGTTTGTTTGTTTGTTTGTTTTTGCGTAGGATACTTTACCCCGATGTTTTTACTTACTTTCTTTTTCCTCGTTCTGGTCGTGGGATCATGCAAGGAGGTATCCGCATGTATCGGAGTGTTTGGTGTACTTATTAAATGTATATATATATCCACATATATTTATGGTCAAAGTGAAATGGTGTACAAATTTGTGCTTGATGTATAATTATGCAGTATTTTACCTCTTTTCTGTTTTTTTTTCTTCTTTGTTGTTGTTGTTGTTTAAAATTGTTGTACTTATTCCTACTTCAATGAACACACACACACACATATATATTTACATGTGAAATATGATTATCATACATATAGTCTAATTGATTCCAGCGTTGTCTCACGTGAAAGCTTATCCTTCCAGAGCCAACGGAAATCATTCCATTTCTTTTCATTCAACCAAAATTCCATTTCCACGCGTCAAGACTTTCGTCCTCGATGCAACGCACGGCATCCAACAGCAAATCCTCCGACCGCGCCGGCGAGACGCGGAGTCGCAGCAATGGGGTGAAACTCACAAAGAGCGATGACAAACTCCTCGACGAGCGCATCCACGCCAACACGCTGGTGTACCCGAAGCAGTCCTTAGTGGCCGTCGCCTTTATTGCGGCGTTTCAGCCGGTGTACCTTTCGCATGCGGTGAACGGTCTCGATTGGGCGTCGCCGGCCAATTTCGGCCTCTACGCCCTTGTTGTCCTCTTCACAGTGTATATGTTAACACAGGCGTACATTGTGATGGTTGAGAGTGAGTTCTGGCGACGTCAACGGCACTACACGGAGGTGCGGGAGACGGATGAGAAGCTGCTGCGTAATCTCCGACTGCAGGTGGCGACGGGGTACACACTCTTCTTCGTCAACAGTGTGTTTGCGGTGGTGTGTGGGACGTTGCATATGTACATCCTCCGCCACACGGATCCCCGCGCGAGTTTCATTCTCGCCCCAACTATGACCGCCGCCCTGCTTTGGCTGATCGCGCAGAAGAACGAGGAGAGCCGACGCCGACGCATGGCAAAGCATAAGTAATGGGGGTAATGATCCAAATCATTTTCATTCCTGTTTCGTACATCCGTACTTTTTTCTTGTTTTTTTTTTTTTCCACACAGACACACGCATAACATAAATAAATAAATTTGTACAGCTTCATTTATTTTGAGTGTGCGGAGGAGTGAAGGGAAACGTCAAGGAAAGGGAGGGGGATGGAGAAAAAAGATTCCTCCACAGAAAAACGATAAAGAAATTGATGAAGAAACGTCTGTGTTGAATTAACGAGAGAGAATGGACAAACACGAAAAAAAAGAAAAAAGAGAGAAAAGGAAGAGAAATGAAAAAAAAAATTATATATATATATATATATATATATATGAAGAAAATGGAAAAAACAAAAAAAAATCGTTTCTCGCGACTTCATTATAGTTGTGAGAGAAATCTCCGCAAGGAATGAATTATTTTTTTTAACACCAACAAAAAAAAAAAAGAAACAACAGTTAATCTTTGGGCGATGAAAGCAAACCAAAAAAAAAATACAAAAACGGACAAACCAAAAAAACTAATGGTTGAAAGGGAGAAAATAAAAAAGGAAATGGAAAGCGATGAGAAATCGCACGTGACAACAACAAAACAAGTTTCTACGGATACATCAAAATGACAAAGAGACATGAAAGACCTTTGCATTGTTGAATGTGTTTTGCGTACTCATAAAACAGCAACAGAAGAAAAAAATAAAGAAACAAGGGAAGAGAAAGAATGAAAGGTAACCCACGCGAAAATAAAAGAGCAACCTAAAAAAGAAAAAAGGGAAAGAGAAGACGTAACGTTTACTCGAGGGTGGACTTAATTCGTGAACGTAAATAAAGGAAAACGCAAAAAAAAAAAGAATGAAAAATAGAATGATCAAAAAAAATGTAAAGAGGAAAGAAAAAAGAATGTAATGGGCTTTATGTACGTATTTCTTATATGTACATTTCTTTTTTGTTTTTCTTGCTTCGAGATCAATTTTTTTTTTTCGCCTAAGTACTTTCATCACGCCCGCTGTGTATGTTTTTTTTTTTTAAAAGAGTGCGGATGAAAATATGTGTCTTCTTCTTTTGATGTTTTTTATCTTCAGAATTATACGTTGGTGTTTCTTTTAGTTTTTGTGTTCTTGTTTCGGAGTGGGGCACTTTAAATTTGTGTCCTTGTTGCCATCGTTCTATTTAATCTCTTTCTGCTGTTGTTGTTGTTGTTGTTTTTCCTTTATATATACATATATATATATATATATATATATCTACCTTTTATCCGTTCTCAGTTCCGGGCTATGCTGTTGTCCGTACTTGTGATCCCATTAGTTGTTTGGTTTGGTTCCTATTATGCTTTCCTTTTGTGTTCCTTTTCATTGCTTCGTTTAGACTGCGTTCCCAGGCAGGTATGGATACTTGTGTAGCGTTCTCTGTTCAAAACGAAAAAAAAATGTATTTTACTCCTTCTTTCTCTTCTTCCTTCTTTGTTTTTTTCCTTTTTGTTTGCTTGTGAACATAAAGCGTGTGTGAATTTATCTTAGGTATATACTTATACACACCTTTAGGTATATCTATATATATATATATCATCCCCTTTGTTTCTTCTATAGAGAGAGGCGTATCTTATTATTGTTGTTATTATTGTTACTTTCATTTCTCTCTGTGTGTGTGTGTGATGCGCTCTCATTTTGCGTATAGTTTCTCCCCCTCACCCTCTTGCGGTGTACTTTCCGCCGACACCTTTACCCCCCTCGCTCTGCACGGCTGTACCGTTTCCGTGGAGCTCCACGTTGGGGGGGCGCGTGTGACTGTGCGTTACGCGTATGACAACCACAGCGGCCGCGAGCAGCGCGTGTTGGCGGCGTATCCCCTTCCGCCCGGCTGGGCGTTGCTGCACTGCCGCGCCGAGCACGCCGGGGACGTGGCGCAGACGACGCACCGCCGCCGAACCGACGCGACGCCCCCCGCCCTCTTCGACCGCCGCGCGCCGCCGGTTGCGGTGCAGCGCCTGCCGTGGCCGGTCGCGGCCGCCGGTCGTGTCGGCGCGTCGGCGACGTACTTCGCCCCCCTCGCGGCCGCTCGGACGTGCGGGGCGCTCTGTCTGCGCCTCCCGCGCCGCCTCTTCCCCCCCCACACCCAACAGCCGGCGGCGCGGGCGGCGTACGACGGCCCCTTCGCGCTCCCCGCCGCGCCCCTTCCGCCCGGCTGGGCGATCGACGTGCGGGCGGACGCGGCGGCGCCCATCGACGGCCCGGCGGCACTCACCGACGCCCCGGCGGCGCGCGTGGACTACGTCGGGGACACCGCCTTCACGGCGCGCGCCGCCGGCCCCGGGGCGTGGGTTGGCGCCGGGGGGGTGGAGGCGGTGTGCGCGCTGCGGCCGACGGCGGAGCCCCTCCGCTTCTTCGCCGCGCGCGACCGGGGGGCGGCGGTGGCGGCGGCCGATCGCCACGCCCTCGCGGTCTCCTTCACCCCCCAACTCGACCCCCGGCGCGGCTGCGGCGTCAACGCGGAGTTTGTTGTGCTGGCGGAGCTGCGCGGCCCGGCGGCGGCGGCGGCGGCGGGTCCGGCCATCGCCGCCGCCCTCCGCGCCCTCCCCGCGTCCGCGCGGGTGAACGTGGTGGTGGTCGGCGACGCGGCGGATTGGGCGCTCGCGCCAAACGGCGCCGTTCCCGTCGCGGACGCCCCGCTGGAGGCGATGGCCGACACGGTGGTCGCGATGGGCCGCCACGGCCGCGGCGTGGAGAGGCGCTTGGCGCGGGGAAAGGGCCAAACGCGCCAGACGGAGGCGGCGCCGTGGACAGCCGGGGCGCAATCCCCGCTGCACCGCGCGCTGCGACAGGCGGCGCGGCAGAACCCCCACGCGCTGTGCGGCCCGGTGGCGAAGGGGTACGTGCGGCACGTCGTGGCCGTCACGGACAGCGGACACGCCGCGGACGCCGCCCTCTTTCTCGAGGAGGCCGCCCAACGCGCGGGGAACCTCACATTCAGTGCCATCGCCGTTCTCTTCCGGGATGCGCGCAGCACGCCGAGTGTGGCGGCGCCGCTCCCCGCCGCGTCAGCCGTTGGGCGCGACGGCCCAAACGACCGCCTCCATGCGGCGGCGGTGGAGGCGGACGCGGCGCTGCTCGAACTCCTCGCCGCGGAGGGCGGTGGGGCGTACGCGGAGGCCCTCACCCCCGCCGCCCTCCCCGCCGCCCTCAGCGCCGTCCTGACACGCCTCGCGGTGCCCACCTTGACGGATATCCACTTCGCCGTGGATGAGCCCGAGGTGCGGGTGGCGGGGACCTCCACCTTCGCCGCCGTCCCGCAAGGGATGCAGCGCTTCGTCTACGCGCTCGCCCCGGAGGAGGTGAAGAGCGTCGGGGTGTGTGTGACGGGTCGAGTGGGGGAAACCATGATTGAGTACGTCGGTCGCACCGACTTCACCGACGCCGCCGAGGTGGAGGCGAGTGAGAGTCCGGCGCGGTGCAACCCAATGACGATTGGACTCCTTCACCTCGCGGCGGCGGAGGCGCGGGTCCGATTTCTCGTAGAAACGGACCGTTCGGCGACCTTTTCCAGCGAAGTCTCACGCCTCTCGCGTGCCTTTATGTTACCATCCCCGTTTACGGAAATGCACCAGCAGCACGCGCGGGTCCATGCGGCGGCGGCTGTGGTGGGGCTCCTCCCCCCGAGCAACAATCCCATGGCGGAAAAGCATGGCGCCTCGCTCGTGGCGGTGCGCTTTGCCCCCCGCAGTTGGACCTACCCGGGTATGCTGCAGGAGCGGCGCACGGAACGTCTGGCGGGGCAAACCGCCTCAACCGAAACCGCCGCTCCCATCCCAACCCCGACCTTGCCAAGCACGAGGGAGTGGACGGTGGGGTCGACGACGACCTCCTCTCGGGACTTTCTTCGTGCGTTGGTGACGAGCATCGCGGAGTCCGTCTGTGGTCCTCCGAGTATGAAGCGATTGGCGACGCTGCAGTCGGGCGACGGTTCCTTTCCGCTGAGTGCGCGTTTGGCGACGTGCGTGGGGCTTTCCCTCGAGCGCCTCGAGCGGGATGTGCCGCTCGCGGATGTCGGCGTCAGCGAGGACCTTCAAGTGGGACGGGAATGCCTCAAAAGTCACGAACGCGTTTGGGCCACAGCCGTCGCGGCCGCCGCGATGGAGCGAAGAGGCGATGAGGCAACTGAAATGGCGTATGGAAAAGCCATCTCATACGTGACCACGCATGACACAGATGGGGGGTTGCTGCGTCACGCACGTCAAGTGATGGATGCATCCATCCGATGTCAGCCAAGCATCTCCGTGTAGAATGTACAAAACAAGACAAAGAACAAAAAAAAAGGAAGAAGAGTGAAAAGAAAGAGAATAGGAAGAGGAACAAATATATGTTTTAAAAATCAAGAAAGAAAGAGGGAGAGGAACAAAAAAAAAAGCAAGCCTGCGGTGTGACTATCCCATGATACGACCATTGTATAAAGCTGTGAGGTGTAAAGGAAATACATGAGAACAGCAACAGCACGTGCAAGGCAGCAAAAAAAAAAAGAGAACGGCGAAATGGTGCACGTTTTTTTTTCTTTTTTTTTTTCTGCTCTCTGTGTGTGTATCTGTTTGAGGTAGTGTCAAAGGCAATTTGTATGTACAAAAGTAAAATGCTTTCCGAGCTTTTCAATTCGATTTTTTATTCTGTCCGAGATTTTTTCTTTCCGCTGTTTGCTGCGCATGGCTTTATTGCTGAATGTGCCATGTATGCAATTTACATTTTGTGTATGTTTTTTTTTTTTACATTTCGTTTGGGGGAGGGAGAAAGGTGAATGCGTCTTTTTCATTATTCTTTTTTTTTTCTTCCCGTTCTCTCTCTCTCTCTCTCTCTCTTTCTTTCTTTCTTTCTTTCTGTTATCTCATTGCTTGGTAGAGCCCATGCGGAGTGATGTCGAGGGCTGGACGTTGGCGTGATAGGCGACCGGAGTGTTGGGTCACACTCGTCGCGTGTGCTCTGACCATCGCCCTTTTCTCATGGTGTTTCACTGCTGCCTGGATGGAGACCGCCTCCCGTGATGCGAGGCACGCTCCTCCTCCTCCTCCCTCAACGCGCCTCCCCCAGATGCGCACGGATACGCATGCGTTGAACCAAACCTTACAGAGGCCATGGGATATGGTGAGTCATGCATTGCGTCTGGGTATTGGGCCCAATGCTGATTGCCGCCGTTCAGTCTGTCGATTGTGTGAGGAGATGATGCTTCACAACGCCGCCAGTGATGTGCACGCGGCCGCCACATCGTACCTCTCCGATCACGTCCTCCTTGGTGTGGTGACGGGGGCGTTTGACGGCTTCCTTCGACTGGACTTGGCGCTCTGCACCTGGCTTGGTCACGTCCCCGCATCGAGTCTGTTTGTCTTCACAAATGCAGCGAACACGTCGGAGGGGCGTTATGGCCATTGGATGGAAACGGACGATTCCCCCTTTTCCCGTCGCCTGCACAGTGGCATGCTGCGAGGGACGGGCTACTCGCTCGGTTGGATGCGCGCGCAGTACCGCTTCTTTCACGCCTTGCAGCACTTCGCCACCGTTTTCGCCACCGACTCCGTTCGTCGCCTTCGATGGGCCGTTGTGATTGACGATGACACCGTTTTAGACCTCCACGCCTTGTCAAACATGTTGCGCCGCCTCGACACGCACCAAGCGGAGCCGCTTTATGTCAGTGACGGCGGTTGGGGCGGCGCGGGACACTTTATGAACGCCGCCGCCCTCCGCCAATTCGCCAAGGCAGGAGAGACGAGGTGTGTGCGGCGCTATTTGGTCGGGCGGCGCCTCGCCAGCGACACGGCACTTAAGCGGTGCGTCCCATCCCTCGGTATTCGACGCGTAACGAATGCGGGACTCTCACACTGCCAGGCGCGATTCCTTAGCCGCCGTTTGCTTGGAGGGGATTTGGTGAGTATGCACGCCAAGCGAGATGTGGTGCCACCCACCCGACTCGCTATGTGGCGTATGCGGCTCTACTATCAAGTGATGTATCATCGTAATCACACCGCTTATGAGGTGCTCATGCGGGTAGGGGCGTGTGCGTACGGGTATACATGCAAACAAAGCAACTGCCGTCACGCACAGGATGAACAGGCGCTGCAAGAGTTTAATGAACGCAGCCGTAATAATAGCTATGTGCCACTCTACTAGCACGTGGAATGCCGTTCAGAAAATATATATATATATATTATGATGGCATATTGAGCCATCATGTTGATGATTGTTTGTATGCGTGTGTGTGTATCTTTTTGCTTGGCGTACATTTCAAATTCATTCATTCACCCATTGAATCCATAAAAAAAAAAAGGAAAAAATCATGCAAATATATATACATATATATAGCTACCATTCTGTGCTTTCAAATTGAACTATGTAATGTTAATATTTAATGATAATAATAATAATAAAACTTTGCCTGTACACAAACACTGAAATATACTCCAAAAAGCAATACAAATTTTCTTCCTCTTCTTCACTCATTTCCTTCGCTTGACTCTTTACACCCCAAAACACACATACGTACTGGTATTGCTTTGTATATATATATATATATATATATATATATATATATATAATACTTGAAGCGTAGCAGCATCGCGATAAGGTCACCCTTTCTTAGCATCACCATTAAATTTTTGGGAGCCATTGGAGGAGAGGTGAACTGAATATTATTATTTGGACAAAAGAACAAAAAAACATAATAATAATAACAACAAGGTGTGAGCATCCGAAAGAGTTTGAAAGGAAGAATACATCTTCGTACCCGCATCCTCAATTTGACGGAGAAATAGTGAGGGAGGCAGACAAAATAGAACGAAGAAGAGTAGTCCGACAGGACATCGAAAAGAGAGAAAGCGAATTGGCACTGTAACAGGAATAAGGAGAGGAGTCTGTTTGAATTTCGTAGTCGAACAAAGAAAAAAAAAAGGAAACTACTACGGAGTAGTCCTCTTTTTCTTCACGTGGTTGCCTTTTTTTTTCGTGGCTTGTTTCCTTCTCTTTTGTTTTTGCCCCCCCCCCCCAGTCACTTTCTCTGCCTTTCAGAACACCTGATTCTTTGAGGGCGTTCTCGTTTTACTCTCTTGTTGCTGTTGTTGGGTTTTTTGTTTTTGCCTGTTTTCGGCGTTTTTAGGTGGCAGAGTAAGATAGTGAGGAGTAGGTTCTGTGCGTTTGTGCATTTTGTTCGTTACTTGCTTAATTATTATCAGTAAAGCAAACAAACGACAACAATAAACACAAAAAGAAAAAAGTGGTGGAAAGGTTTGAGGCCACTTGTTTTTTGTTGCGCACTGTCACGGGAATTGAGAAGAGAAAGTAAAAAAAAAAGAAAAAAAAGGAATAGAACTGATAGTCTCAAAAAAACAGGAAAAGATCTTTGCAATCCACAAAGAAAATTATATATATATATATATTAAGTGAAGCAATAAAAGGAAAATAGAAAAAGGGACATAAAAAAAAGAAGGAAAATAAGTGCACACACACAAAAAAAAAAAAAGACAATAAGGGAAAAAAGAGACGTGTTAGTACCCGACGCACTCACCCCATTGTACTTTTTGTCCGAATTTTTTGTTTTTTTGTTTGTTTTTATTGTTGCTGTCGTTTGTTCGTTTCGTTCTTGGTTTATTATTTTTTCCGCTTCCGAGTTTAGTCCCCATTTTGTGTGATGCCAGAGGTTGGTCTCAATAGGGACTTTCTCCACCGCTGCTGTGTGCAGGTTTCGTCTGCCCTCACGGATGATGCTATTGTTGCCGCGGAGACGCAACATATTCTTCGCTTTGTGCGAAGTCACGCGCGTAACAGTCCTGGCGAGATCACCCGAGCTCTTGTGTGGCGCATTGTGGACACAAACGACAGCGATATGGAGGACCGATTAGGTGCCTGGAGTGTTCTGAACACCGTTCTCACGGAGTGCGCGGACAGCCAAAAGCCGCTCTCCAGCACCGCGGTGGCGGAGAAGATTAATCTCTTCCTCCCATACCTCATTCGCCTGCGATGGCACACATCGAACACTGCCGCCTCACAGCAGGACAACGATGGTGCCGGTGGGAGTGTGAGTGGTCGTGTGGCGCTTTTTGGGGAGTACGGCAAAGTCGTTCCCGCCTCCGTCGTGCTCGGCGGGGAGGGCTCCCACTCCGCCAACGCCCCGCGCGATCGGGAGGTGCAGCGGCGATATCGTGGCTTTGTCGAGACGTGGCGCACGGTTTGGCGGCCCGATGTGTATCAGCGCTTCAAGGACGCGGTGCGACAGGTGGATCGGGGGGCCAACGCCCTCAGTAAGTCCGAGCGGGCGTACTTAGACATTCCCGCCACATTTCGAGACAGTCTTTGGCGACTGCGGCGTCGTAGTCCGCGGCCGTCGATTGCGCTGCATGTGTTGCACTGCTTTGGTTGGACCCCGGCGGAGCAACCGGCGGCGACGAGCAATGGCGATTACGCCGCCAGTTGCGCCGCTATTCCGGCGAGTGCGACGGAGGTGGACGCCCTCGACCCCGCCGCGCACCCCCGTGTGCGGCAGTGGATGCGTCGACTAGTGGAGGCGCAGGGCGGATGCCGACGGTGTGACACGTGGGAACACACGGAGTTGCGCTGCCCGTGTGAGCGCCCTTTTATTCGTATGCCCCTCCCTGCAGAGGAGGAGATGGGCGGCTTCGCAAACAGCCACCCTCACCCCAGACGACGAAGGGCGGAGCGGCCAACCATGACATATCTCGAGGCTGTGGAAAGGTTATTTCGGTACGACATTCGCCTTCCCATTGCGATGGATAAAGCTCTGGATCGTGTGGTGGCGCTAATAGAGGATGAGATGGAGTATGATGAATTGCTGGAGGCACTGGATACGGTTCGCGGGTCCGTCACAGGACCATTAGAGCGTCATGCCATGTGGATCCACGCGAGTTACAAACTCAGACCCTCGCGTACGGTATTTGACAAGCCAAGTGACGAGGCTCTCAGCCCCGCAATGGAGCGGGCGGAGCGGCATTTCAAGCTAAACCGTCGCTTTCGAGAGTGGGATCAGTTATTACAAAGCGTAGAAGTCCTCGACAGTCAATTCCGACGCGCCGAGCTTCCACAGCCGCTGCGTCAAAACATTGACGAGGTAAGGGAAACCAAATCCTTCCTATTTTGTCTCATTGACGGCTCCTACACGGCCGAGTACAACCCACAGCTCTATGCTCGTGTCCCAGAGGATGTGGAAAAGCTTCGTGGTGTGAAGGATGTGCTTTGCCCTGTCTGCCTCGAGCCATTCCACAACGCGGCACGGTGTTCCAAAGGGAGCGAATTGTGGGATCACTCCGTCGCACGCCTCGTGTTGGAGGAGGTGGGATTACTCAACATGCGATACCCCGAGGATTCGTACCTCATTGAGGACGCCATCCGTCGCATTGACGAGGACGACCGCAAGGCGAAGGAGTTCCGTAAAAATGAGCTTCGCATGGCTGTAAAGTTGGTGCATGAGGGGCGTGTGCCGTACTGCAAGTCTTGTGGAGTGGTTGGACACAGTGCGCGGCGCTGTGAGGAGACGGCCCGACGCACACTACACCACCACCACATCAAGGAAGTCGACATGCGTCTCAATCCGCATCAAATCCAAAGTCTCATACGGCGCATGCGGGAGGAAGGGAATGAGCGTGAGGAGCGACTTCTCAGCGATGCCTGGGAGCTCCTCGGCCGTGGTCGCGCATACCCGGACAGTTACCTCAACGCCATTCGCGAATTGGAGGACGCCCACGTCCCACTCGCCGCCGCACGCTACAGCACGGACGCTGTGCAAAGCTTTCTCCTTTTTATTAAGTCTAACGATCTCCTGCAGCACCTGCAGCCGCTCCGTGACGAACGGTTTCCTGAGGTTTGTCTCTTCTGTGATTCCTATTACCACATGGCGGAACTCTGCGACCGCGCCGATGCGGAGGAACAGGGCTTTCTGTCTGAATTGCGTCGATACGGTTTAACCCTCTGGCACTATCTGCGCGCCACGGAACGGTATGATGAGCAGTTCCCAACAGACTTCCCCAAAGGACGGGATACTGTTGTGCGTCTGGCGCGCCAGTTTGTGGAGGATTACAGCGCCGGCGGTATTGCCCGCACCCGTTTCCTCGAGGCGAATGGGCTTCAATCCCAAATGGATGACCCGAGTGCCCCAAACCACAAACGAGGCGAAGCGGACGCCGTCAAAACCACCCCCGACGCCCGACGCCGCGCCGGACGAGACGGCGAAAGGGAAGCGGAGGAGATGGGGGTCAAACAATCCCTCATGACGAGCTCCCAGCGCTCTTACTTTGGGGCCTCACCGTATGGAATGTCCTTTTCCCAACTCCTCCTTCGCCCCGACCGGGCCGAGGCGGAGGTGGAGGAGGAGGATATGCACTTGAATCGGTACAACACACATCCGCCCCCCACAGATCGGGCAATTCCGCCCCGCCCCAACGGACACACTCGTCTCCCAACGCAGGAGAAGGGAATCCCCGGCGGGTCGGAGCACACCGACCCGAGTGAGGGGCAATCACGGAATGAAAACAGTGAAGAGGACGCGGAGGAGGAGGAGGGAGTTGAGGAAGCGCATTGGTTACTTGGGGGGGCGGGACATGGTGGAAAACGTGGGCGGGACAAAGACACACTGTTGGCGCCCGAAGAAGATTGCTTCGCGGGTGAAGACGATGGTGAAGGTTTTCCCACACAGCGCATGCGGATGGAGGAGATGCAGACATAAGAAACACAAAATAGGATGGGAGAAACGAAATTGAAATGTGAAGAAATGAAGAAGATTTATATTTATTTATATATAAATAAAAAGAAAGAGACGGAAATGGAGTTTCGAAAAGAAAGGGAGAAACAAAAAAAGAATACCAAATACATGCTCGCAAAATAAAAGGAAGAAAATGAGGAGAAATTAAAACAAGAAAAAAAAAAAAAAGAAATAAATAATAAAATTCAAAAGAAAAGAAAGAAAGCTTTTCTGTGTATTTTGCTGTTTTAATAGAGGCAATAAGAAGAAACCAAAAAAAGGGGGGAAAAAAAAGATGATATGATTTGAAATCGCCCATCATACACACATATAAATATATATATATATATATATATATATATATATATTTATATGTTTTCTCATCCTAAAATAATCAAACAAACAAAAAGAAGATTTGTACATTTTGTTTGATTTTTTGTTTACTTTTTTTCTTCGAGTCCAGACGTGTTTTTTTTTTGTTTCTGTGTATGTGTGTGTATGGTTGTTTGTGTGTGCGTGCGGTGTGCTGTTTTACTATTATTATGATTGTGTGCGTTTGGGGGTTAAACCCCCCATTACAACGAAAAAGCAAAGAAAAAGAAAAAAAATGAGAAGAACAAAAAGTTTTGAATGGTAAAAATTGTTAATGGCAAATCGCATTTCTTTAGACAAGGGAAGTGAGACAATTAAAAGGCACACAGAAAATATATTTATATATAAAAGAAAATTTTTAAATCTTTTTTTTTTTTGTATTTGCTTCGTGTGATTTGTGTGTGTGAAAAGGAAAGGGAAAGTAACAGAAAATGTTTCGGTTTTGTTTGTTGTGTGTTTGGTTTCAAAATGATGGATAAAGTATTTGTGCGTGTTTGTGTGAAACAAGCGTGAGAAAAGTGTTGTGGAATTATTTCATTACCCAATGCACAAAAAAGAAAAAAAAATATCACAATTGCAATGCTTTTTTAACAACAAAAAAAAATGAAGAGAAAAAATGTATAGAGAAAAAAAAGAGGGGAATCACATACAAAAAAAAAAAAAAAGTTAGAAGAATTGAGAATATATACATATTCCAAACTATTTAAAAAAAAATTAAACGAAACGAACATAACCAAAATTAATTAATAAAAAAAAAAAGAAGAAGGCTGAAAGAGAACAAAAACAAAAGAAAAGAGGCAAATGGAAATTCGTTTATATGTACAGCCAAAAAAAGCTTCTGCTTTTCTTATTTCTTCTTTCATTCTTCTTTGCTTTTTTTGGAATTGGAAGGAAAGAGCTCATCAACGGCGATTGTCTTTACAGTCATTTTTATACGTGCCTTTTTTTCTCTCTCTCTTTGAGGTTATGGACTATTTTTGGTTCCTTTCCGCATATTTCTACAAATGTTTTCTTTACATTTCAAATGCGGAAGAACAAAATAGTCAACCTAAAGGAAACACACACGAAAAAAAAAGAAGAACTATTGTTTATTTTTCTTCTTTTTTTGTGTGTGTGTGTGAATGATTTGCACAAAGAAACGGAATAGAAAAATAATAATATAAAGAAAAACGACTTTGGTACCAAAAAAAAAAATTGATAAAAACAACAACAAAAATGGTAACTCTCTCTATCCACCTCATCTTCACTTTCTATTATTGTTACTGGTGTTGTTGCTCCCCTCTTTTTCATTGCTCTATGCATTACATTCTCTGTTTCGCATTCTCATAACCCGTTGACGTGTTGGTGCTGTTTACACTGTTGGTCTGCTTCGCTAAGGTGCATTTCCACGAACAAGGAAGTGGAAAGATCTATACATATAAATATATATACATATATATATATATATAAATATATATATAAGAATGTATCAGAAGTAAAGACAAAAAAAGAGAAACAAAAAAAAAAAGCGGCACGTAGCACTGAAGCAACACAAAACCAAAAAAAAAAGGAACAGCGATGTAATGGGAGTCAAAGTGTATAACGGTGGTTGAAGAGAGTGTACACATAAAAAGAGAAAAAAAAGATTATTTTTAAAGTCTCTGTGCATGCTTTTCTTTCTCTCTTGCAATGATTTGGTACGTGCAAAACAGGTCTGTTTTCAATGCTCCATAAAACGTGAATTGGTGTTATTTAGAGAAACGTGAATGCGCTAAAAGGCGAAAAAATATATCAAAGCAGAAGCGAGAAAAAAAAAACGATTGAGTAGAAGTAATGTATGAATGGTGAACACATACGAAAATGAACAAAAGGAAAGTGGATGTTGACACGGCATGTTATTGGCAGATTCATGCAATGAGTGTCAGTTATATGTACATATTTATTTATGTATATGTTCGTATACATATGTCGGCGTTTCTTTTCTATTCGTCCTCGTATGCATCATTGGGGGCGTCATTGTATACGACAACATTTCCTTTTTTGTGTATTCATTATTTCCATTTATGTCATTCCTTCTGCTCTTCGCTTACCCCTTCACTCGCTTTCTTACAAAAAAAAGGAAAAAAAAAAGAATTACCCAACTTTGCCTACACTTTTCATTGCACTCTATCTTTACGCCAACACGCAACATGCTTCATGCACTATTTGAACATCCACACACAAAAACAACAACAAAAAAAGAGATTTTTTAAAGAGAAATCAAAAACAAAAAAAAACAATGGAAGAAAAAAGGCATAACTTGTCGAAAGCAGGCGAGATGTCCATTTAACCTCTTCGAAATCTTATTTGGTGTAAAAGTGACCATATTGATTTGTGTATAACTATACATAAAGATAAATAAATATATATATATATATCTATATATATATAGATATATATAGATATCTGTGTGTATATGTGTATAAAATGTGATGTGATCTTTGATTCCAAAACCTTTCTCTTCTCTTCAATTTTTATCTCCTAACCTTAATTATTTTTTTTTTACTATTTTCTTCCTTTATGTACGAATCATTCAACTCACCCTCCCCCCTCCTGTTTTTTTTGTTTTATTTTCTTTATACTTACCTGTACGCTTTCGTTCCTCTGAGGTTTACTCTACTGTTGACCACGGCCACAGATTGATGACCTCTCGAAAACTTGTGCTGTTTGGCGGAACGGGTTTCGTTGGCGCTCACATTCTTCGCGGCGCGTTACAACGCGGGTGGTCTGTGGTGTGCGCCACGCGTGGAGGCCTTCCGCCCCCAAACCATCCCATCCTCGACGCCATTCCACGCGACGGCGCGGCGCGTCCCTTGGCTGTGGACTTTGTCGCGATCGACGCGACGCGCCGTGCGCAGGTGCGCGCCCTTCTGTCGGACCACTCCGACGCGTCGGCGGTCGTGTCGTGCGTGGGGCGCCTCACCCGCGATCACGCCGAGGCGCGGCGCGTGTGCGGCGATGCGAATGCGCACATTGCGGCCGCTCTCTTCGAGGAGACGTCCGCCGCCCGCCGCCTCGTGCTCGTGTCGGCGGAGCCGTTGGACGCGTCCCTCCGCGTGCTGCGCCACCGCTTTCTGCTGAAGGGGTACTTTCAGGGCAAACGCGCGGCGGAGCGGGCGGTGTTGGAGAACCTCGGCGAGCGCGGCGTGGTGCTGCGGCCCGGTTTCATTCACGGCACGCGTTATGTGCAAATGGGGGACGGCTTTCTGCCCATTCCGCTTTGGGTGGTTGGGGCCCCATTGGAGGCGGTGCTCCAACGTTTGGGGCGGCGCGGCGGTTTGTTTGTGCCGCCGATTCGCGTGGAGGCGGTCGCGGCGGCCGCGCTCGGGGCGTTGGAGAAGGGCGCCCCGAGCGGCGTGTTCGATTACGTTGGTATGCACGAACTCGGCGCACTCGGGCGGGCACAGCAGATGAAGCTGACAAGGGGAGAGGAGGGAGAGGGTGGGGAACGGAAAAGGGATGTAAAGTGAGGCAAAAGGAAAGTGATGTGTGATGGGGTTTGTGAGGAAAGAAAGGGAGGGGGAATTGGAAATGGTGGAAATAATTTAGAGTGTACGGAATTACTCCCTATTGGTTTACTTTGTGTGTGTGTGTGTGTGTGTGGCTCAATTGGTGCGCTGTGAGTTATTGGGATACTCTTTACATATATACAAGAAGAACGAAAAAAGGAGAAAGAAAAAACAGAATGGGGGAAAAGAAAAAAATGCATATACAAAGAAGTTTATGGTTCTTTATGACCATAAATAAAGAGTGGGAAAACTCATTACACTCCTTGTGCTTTTTTCTTCTTTGATATATATTTATTTGTACACATTTTTTTATTTTTTTTAGTTTCACTTTTTTTATTTTTCATCACTTTTTGCTTTTCTTTTCGTTTCTCGGGCGGAAGAGGAGGTATTGCAAGTAAAAACCCTCTGGACTATTCCAAGTTCTTTCAAAAATCTGTTTGCTTTTGTAGTATTGTTATTATTTCCACGTGTTTTGTTTGTTTGTTTTGTAAGTTGATAGCCCTTGAGCAAAGAGAAGAAAATGAGATGCATACAACAGAGTTTGTTGCACCTACTGTTTTTTTTTGTTGTTGTTATAACTGTCGCGTTTACTTTCTCTCTTTCATTCCTTTGATCTCTCTCTTTCTTTCTCTACACATGTATATGTAACAAAATACATATATGTATATATATATATACATATATATACACTTTAGGTGTGATAATTGTGGATTGCCTTAGTTACTTAATATTTTCTTTTTCTGTCTGTATTTAGTTTGGAAATCAAAACATATAAAAGTGCATAGATTTTCATCACTTGTTTGTGTGTGTGTGTGTGTGTGTGTGTTTGTGAGACCTTAGTTTTCCCCCTCTTCACTTCGTGTAGGATAGTTAGCTATTGTATTATTTTTATTGTTTTCCATCTCATCAAGGCATACAATACACGACATAGCCCCCCCCCCCCCAATGCGTCGATTATGTGCACTTCCGATTCCCATTTCCTCACGGGGCTGTTCGCAGATCAATCGTTGGGCCTCGACGTTGCGTTACGGTTCCCGTGATGCCCCGCCCTTTGCGTGGGCGCGCAGCGATCAGACGACGGCCGTGTTGTACTGCAAGGCGCTCATTCACGCCAGCGGCGGCGGGCGATTGGCGCGGGATTGGTTGGCTGGTTGGACCGCCCTCATGCAGCCGAGCGAGGAGCTGTTGCGCGTCGCGCTGCAGCACGAGAGCACCGACGTGGATGTGGAACGGCTGCGCGCCTATTTCCTCGAACGCCTTTCGCCCTCCGCGGAGGGGACGGCGGCGCGCCCCAACGCGAGTCCCTCCGGTAGTAACGCCGCGGTCAACGCGGAGCAAAACGGGAGTGATGGGGCGGACGCGGCGCACGTCCCTCGACTCGGTGCCTCGGCGGAGGTCCGCTGCTTCGTCTATGACGCCATGACCGCGGCGTGCTTTCACCGCTACCATAAGGTGCCGGAGGAGGAGCGGCAACGGCTGTTCGACGTGTCGCAACTCCTCGGATTGGATGAGGACACCACACGAAACATTTGGCGGGTGGTGGAAAAGGAGGGAGCCATTGCACGAGAAAAACAACGCGCACTTGAACAGCCATCGGACGACTAAATAATGGGAAAATGGATTCACTTATATATATATATATATATATATATATATATATGGAAGTGTAAGAGACTTTATGTGTGCCAAATGCGGCACTTTGACAAGGGAAAAAAAAAATGGCGATTAACGAAGACGTCGTTGCTACCACTTTGCGCATCCGGAGAAATAGAAGACAGGAAAAGTGTAAAGCGTATGTAGTAACAAAAATTAAAAAAAGAAGTCACCAATGTGGTTTATATATATATGTATATATGTGCGATTGTGAATCGTAGTGACTGCGCGTGATTTTCTTGAGTGCATCAGTTATCATTTTTTTTTGCTGTTTTTGTGTTTTTCTCTTGTCGTGTGTCGTTGTTGTTTTTGCTACTATTACCCTTTTTAAAATTTTTACATTAGCTAATGTTATTTTTTTTCTCTTATTATCACCTTTTGGAGAGTTGGGTCTCGTTACGCTATTCCTCCACTGTTTTTTATTATTTGTTTTTGTTTGTTAGTTTTTTTTTGTTTTTACACATTTTTTTTTTGCTTTTTCCATTCTTCCTTTTTACATCTAACCATACATTTTTTTCGCTTTTTGTATATAAATTGTATTTATTGATATATCCATTTTGAATACGTATACATCACAATAATAATAATAATAATAATGCGAACGAAAGCTAAGGAAATCATCTCCTTTTAGAAAAAAAGAAAAGAAGAAGAACACACACAAAAAAAAAACCCAATATTTTCAGTTTATTTATTCGATTCCATATATTTGATGTCGTCGCGTTACGATTCCCGCACCACCACCTTTTCCCCTGAGGGCCGTTTGTATCAAGTGGAGTACGCCGAAGAGGCCATCTCCAAGGCGGGCACTGTGATTGGCATCTTAACCACCGAGGGCATCGTGCTTGGGGCCGAGAAAGGCCTCCAGAACGGTCTCTTCGACACGGAGAACATGGAGGACCGCAACATTAGTGGGGAGAAGATGTACAAAATCACAGACCACATTGGCTGCAGCGTGGCCGGCGTCACATCGGATGCCTATGAGCTCATCAACTACGCCCGTCTGAGCGCCAATCGGCATTACTACACCTATCAGGAGTCGATGCCCGCGGAGGACCTCTGCCGCCTGCTGTGTGATGAGAAGCAGATCTACACCCAATACGGCGGTGTGCGCCCATACGGCGTCTCCTTTCTCCTCGCCGGTTGGGACCGCTACCACGGCTACCAACTCTACCACACCGACACGAGCGGGAACTACAACGCATGGCGGGCGTACGCGGTCGGGCAGAACGACCAAGTCGCGCAGGCCCTTCTCAAGAAGGACTGGCGCCCCGAGCTGACCCTCGACGAGGGCATTCTCCTCTGCCTCCGCGTGCTCAGTAAGACGATGGACACCATTAAGATCGCGCCTGAGCGGTTGGAGGTGGCGGTGCTGCGCCGAGTGCCCGCGCCGGCCGCGTGGCGACTGCTCGAGCCGAGCGCAACGCCGCCCAAACACACACCGCAATTTAAAATACTGACGGAGGAGGAAATGCGGCCGCTCATTGCAGAAGCGGAGCGGCAGCGGCAGGCGGAGGAGGCAGCGGAGGCGGAAAAGGAGAAGAAGAACGAACAGCGATTGGCCTCCGCGTGAGGAGCGGAATGGTTTATTTGGGACACACAAAGATGCGGATGTGATACGAACGAAAAGAAAAAAAAAATGGTATGAAGACGCGGAAACAAAATGGACGAATGAAAAAAAGAAAAGAAAAAGAAAGGAAGGAAAGAGGAAGAAACCAAAAAAAAAAAAAAAGTGATGCAGATAAACGAACAAAGGAGGAAAAAGAGAATGGTACGTGTTTTTCTGTAAGCCTAGAATATATGTGAAGGATCGAAAAGTAAAAAAAAGAAAAGAGAACAGAAAAACTTCAAAGAACATCAAACAGTTTGTTTCAATTCTCTGCGTCTGATATACACTCTGCACGAAAGCGAATAGTTAATATACATATGTATTTATTTTTGTTGTTGTTGTTGTTGTTGTTGGAGTGTACATGTGCTCTGAGACCGAGCTATATTTAAAAAATGTGTATCTTTAAATAGTAAAAAAAAAAAAAAGCTATTCTTTTCCTTCCTTTTTTCTTTTTCTTTTTTGGTTTAAAAGATTTTGGTTTGATTTGGATTTGCGTGAAGGCGATTTCGCACGTGGACGCGCAGAGCTTACAACCGCACAAAAACAAAACAAAAGAAAAAGGGAAGGTAAACTAACCAATTTTCAATAAGTAAAAAAGAAAGAAAGAAAGTACTTAGGAAAATATCAAGCGATAAAAGGAAGAAGAAAGAAAAAAAAGAAAAAAAAAGAAAAATCTTTTAAAGAGATAAAATAAAAAAAGAAAAAAAAAGTAAGAGAAGGAAAGAAGAAAATAAAAAAAGAACAAGTGAGTTCGAACAAGTAAGGAAAAGGAGTGGAAAAGAAGTTCAGAGGAACAATTTAAACACATAGGCGACATAGAAAAAGTCACAAAGAAGAAATAAAAAAGCAAGCGCCTCGAAGCGCGGCAAAGCGTTGAAAGTGGAAGTCAGAGGACACCAAAGAGCGAAGGAGGTAGTAGCACACAACAACCAGCTCCCAGTTGTCGTGGGCGAAGCGCTCCTTCGTCATTCTATTAGAGATTTCTTATTAGGAGCATTGGACGTGCCTTAGGTAAACAAATATTCTTAAATACAATCAGAAAAAACAAATATATATATATATATATATATATATATATATATATAAGCAAAACAAAAAATAACAAGGAAAGGAAATCCAACTGCAAAACAAAACAAAACAAATCATCAAGGAAAAGGGGTACTAACCACAGAAACGAGAAAATAACAAGATTTCAAAAGAAACAAAAAAAAGGAAAACAAAAAGCTATTTGATTACCATTATATAAGGTATTCAGATTCGTGAAGTGGTTTCCTTCTTTTTTTTTTTGCATCGTTCATTTTCATTTTCAAATAGGAGAACGAAATACAAAGAAACAGGACATACAAAGAAGAGACCAACAACATAAAGAATAAGGACATTTGCCCAACAGATATTGAAAAACACTATCAATTATCAAATAAAAAGAGGTAAGTAAAAAGAATTATATATATATATATATATATATATATATATATATACTCCTCTTTATTTGATCTCAAGAATATAGTAGTAACTCCAACAAGAATCGAGAAAGCTCTATTCGAGAAAAGGAGTGCATTACAAAACAAGCAAAGAAATAAAGAGCGAAAAAGCAAAAGAGGATAAAATATTAAATCTTTAAAAAAAGAATCCTTTTCTTTTTCTTTGTTTGTGTGTGTGTGTGTATTTGTGTGACTTTTCTTATAATCTCATCATTTTAAAAAGTCCACCACAACTACCCGTCCCGATGAGTGTTGTGGAGCCAACCTATCCGTCGCTTGTGCGTCGTCGACATCACGTTCAGCCCATTTTTCACCCCCAACTGCGCCGCACACAAGAAGTGATTCGTCGACCCGAGTGGGTTCGGCACACGGGGGAGGCCGTTGCCCATCGCGGCTCCCTCGGCACCTTTGCCCTCATTGGTATTCTCTTCGCTAACTGTTTTGGTGGCGGTTATGGTTTCGAGGAGACCATTGGCTCCTCCGGTCCGCTTATCGCACTCATTGTTTGCCTCGTTTTACCATGGATTTGGGTTTTGCCGACGGGACTTGCGGTGTCGGAGTTGTCCACGGCGGTTCCGAGTAACTCGGGAGTGCTCATGTGGGTCAACGCGGCCTTTCCGCCGTTTGTCTCTTTCCTGTGTATTTTGTCCACCATATTTATTACCTTTGTGGGGAACTCCACGTACCCGAATTTGACCTCGGAGTATGTGGAGACCATGGCACCCCTTAATAAGGGTGAGATCGCGGCAGTGAAGATTGGGGTGATTACCATATGCTGTGTTTTAAATATTATCGGTGTGGAGATTGTGGGAACGGCGTGTATGGTGATGTGTGTCATCACCACCTCTCCGTTTTTGATCTTTTCCCTCCAGCACCTCTTCACGAAGGGGTTTAACGGCGCAGCCATCTCACATGTCGACCTACCAAATGTGGATTGGCCAGGTTTCTTGAGTATTGTGAGTTGGAATTATGCCAATATCGAGAATGCCGGGGCTGTGGTGGAGGAGGTCTCCAACCCACGCAAGACGATGCCTCGTGCCATGGTTCCACTTATGTTTACGTCCTATGTTGCCTATGTGCTGCCCATGCTCTCCGGGGTGAGTGTGATGGGTCCGGATCAAGATTGGTCCAAGTGGAAAGCGGGTTACTGGACCGAGGTGGCCTCCTCCGTCTCGGGGGAGTGGATGCGTTACTACCTCTTTGCGGGATCCGTTGTCAGTGGTTTTGGTTTGGCGTTAACCTCCATGTGTTGTACGAGTCGAGTTATGGCAGGTATGGGTACGATGCAAATGTTTCCCAAAAAGATTTCTCGTGTTATTGGGTATTATCATCCGCGTCTTGGGACACCCATCCCATCTATCGTGATCAATGCGGTGGTGACTCTCGTCTTTTGTGTATCAATGGACTTTGGGGATGTCGTCGCGCTCAGTCAGGGGTTATACTGCCTTCGTATGGTCCTTGTCTACGCCACAGTGATCAAACTCCGCATTGATCACCCCAATCTCCCCCGTCCGTATGCGCTGCCGTGCAACACGATGGTGGCCGCCTTGTGCCTCGTTCCCGCCACACTCTTCGCCATCACGGCGGCCATTGTGTCCTCGATGGTTTCCCTCCCGATTGGCCTCTCCCTCGTTGGGTATCTCATTGTGGGAATGATTGTCTCCTACTTCTACTGCCGCGCCTTCGCCCGCAACGGGTTCCAAGGGGTGATTGTGCAGTGTGAGATATCGGAGGACGACGACGACGACGTCGCCGCCCCCGACGAGGCGGAAACGACGCATTTGCACCAGGGCGTGTTTTACAGCGACGGGTGTGAGGACCGCCCGGGGGATCTCCTTCTCGGCATTCTCCCGCTCGGCGACGACGCGCCCTCCCCCGACCTCAACGACGCGGCGGCGGAGGGGAAGCACGTGTTGGATGAACGCATGGAAGCGGAGATGTGCGGGACAATGGGGCGGGAGGGGGAGCTCGACGCGCTCGGGGAACTCGCGCAAGGGGAACGCATTGGGCGCTCCGCCCCAGCCTTTGCCCGCTCCAACGCGTCGGGGAACGGAGGAAATGAGGAGGCGACGCATCGATTTCTCATGTCCGACGCGGAGGCGGCGGAGCGGAAGGAGGCGCATAACAGTAATGACAACGTAAGAGAAATGTAACGTTCGGTTTGGGTTTTGTTTTTGTTCTTGTTTGTCTTTCTTGTTGTTGTTTGACTTGTGATTCTCTGTCTATTTGGGAAAGGTTTATATATATATATATATATATATATATATATGTGTGTGTTTGTGTGCTTTTCTTCGTTGTTCTCAAAAGGCACGGCATCGAGGTGGTCGCGGAGCCTATTGCAAGCAAGGTACATGCATGTCAGAAGAAACCACAGAGGAACAACAAGAGAAAAAACAATATTAATTATCATAAGAGAAAAGAAGAAGAAAAAAAAATACGTATATATATATATATATATATATATATATATATGTATGTATATAGCATTAAAAAAAAAGGGAGTGCAAGTCAAACAAGAAAAAAATAGATAAAAGAAGCTAAATGGAGCATTTCTCCTTGTATGAGAGAGTAGAAGTCTTTCTTTTTGCTCTCTTATTCCTCTTTTTTTGTTGTTTTGGACGTTCTTTTTTGGTCTGCCCTCAACTTTTTTTTGTTATTTTCTCTCTAATTTCCTCTTTTAAGCACCATCATTTTTTGTTTGTTTGTTTGTTTATTTTCACTCTCCCCCTTTTTCGCAGCTGACTTTGTCAGCTTTTATTGACTGATTTATGTTTCTTTTTTCTTTTTGTTTTTGGTATTGCAAAACAGTGCATCCGTTTTTTATTATATATGTATATATATATATATATATATATATATATATATATATATTTTTTTTTATTTGTGTTTTCGTTGGGTAACCAAATAATAGGCATGTTGGATGAAGCTTTCCTCTATTGTGTTGTTTATTGTTTTTGTTGCACTTAAACGATGTGAAGGCGTCACTCCTTCCTCTACCGCCCATTTAAAGAGCGAAGAAAATATATTTATGACGCCGCATTGTTCCCAATCCTTTCCGAGAAGTCTTTTTTTTTTATTGATTGCTTTTCCTTTCATTCCCATTGCTTATTTCCTCTTTGATTGTGCAGAAACGAAAACAACACACTTTTTTTCTTTTGATGTTTTGTCTGTCAAATGTGGAAGGAAAGCAAAACAAACAAAAAGATTTGGTGATGAGGACTTTATAAAAAAGAAGAGAAATGGAAATGCTGCAATGAAAAAGTGGAAAGCAATAATAAAAAAAAAAGTATATATATATATAAGGAGTTCAATAATTAAAGAATGTAATAATCATAAAACAAAGAAAAAAGGGGGAAAAAAAAAGCAAATTATTTACATTTATATAATGTATATGTGTCTGTCTTGGATACCCTTTCCATGTGCCGTTTTTTTTTCTTTTTTTCGTCATACAGCGCATAAAAAAAAAAATTTTTAATAAAAAAAAAAAGGCATTAAAGAATGAGAATAAAAGGAAAAGGAGATGTTTTAAGTTGATTGGCTTTTTGTTTTGCTCTTAATGATTGAATGTGTGCGGGGCGTACACTTTTATCTTTGAACGCAATCTTACAAAGACAAGAAGAGAGATGTCTATTTAAAAATGTATTTTTGTGTAAATGATGTGCTCTCTCCTCCTTTCTTTTTTCATTCATTTTTGGTTTTGTTTTCTGGATCTAATTTTTTTTTTTTTTTTCGGTGTGTGTCTCCTTTCTTTTTTTTTCTTTTTCGTTATGACTGTGTGGGATTTGTGTGATAATTTCCTCCGACACATAAAAAGAAGTGAACGAAAAGAATGAGACGAAAATGTGAATCGCGGAATCTTTAAAAGTGTCTTTTTTTGACCTAAAAGGAAAAAAAGAAAAGAAAAGAGATGAAACAAAAAGCAAAGATCTTTTTTTATATATTATTATTATTTGAAGAAGACAACATTGAAAGAAGCAAAAAATTGTATTTGGATGACGGGATTTTACTTTTTCTTGTTTTGTTTTGCTTTTTTTAATGAGTAAAATGCTTTGAACACACAAATGAAAAAAAAAGATAAAAAAATTTTTTTGTTCACTTAGAAAAAGAAAATGACACAATGCAAAGAAAAAACCGGAGCAAAAAAAAAAAATATATATATATATATTTCTATATTTAAAGGACTTTCTTTTTGTATATGTTTGTACGAAACCTTTACTCTGAATTCTAAAAAAAAAAAAAAAAGACTTCACAAACACTTTAAAATGCAATCTTTACTTTTTTTGTTCTTTTTTTTTTTGTTGTTGTTGTTGCTCGTTTCTTTTCGTAATAAAGCACTTTCCACCAGTGCATATCAAATAGAAACGAGAAATACAAAGGCATTAACGAGGAAGAAACTAAACAAAAAAAATGAGAAATATTTTTTAAAAAAGGGAATTAATTAATTTTTTTTTTTCTTTTTGTTTTTGCTTGTTTGTCCCTTTTTTTGACTCTTTTCATTTTTTAGGTGTTGATAGACGAGAAGAGAAAGTGCGCATACACCAAAATGCAATGCGATCAGCAATAATATGTATATCTTTTGACGGTCTCTTTTTTTTTTTTTCGTTTTTCTGTTGTTGCTATGTTTGTTTTATTGGCCTTTTTTAAAACATTCTTTTTGTTGTTTTACTCCCTCAATCAGATCTTTAACATTGTGCATGGATGTACATATATATATATATATATATATGTGTGTGTATTAATGGAATGATGTAAGTGCATTCATTTGAAAAATGAAACACTTACGATGAAAGAGAAAAGAGGATGAGTCAAATATCTGAGGAATAGCAAAATTGAAAAGAAAAAAAAAGATGCTATATTTTTAATTATTTATAATCGGACAAGAGACAAACCAAAAACACAGGAAAAAGAAATGTAATAACAACAGACGAGGAAAATGAAGAAATAACACTCATTATATATTTTTGTATAAGAGTGAAACCTCATTATCCAAACACTTTCTTTCTTTTTCAAGTTTTCTTTTTGAACTTTACTTCTGATCCATTGGTGATCCGTCTCATTCTTTCATTTGTTGAAGTAGCTCATTGAATATCATTGAGTAGTGCTTTTGATCCCATGGAAATGAAGAAGCAATGAACACAGAGAAGCAAAACGCAAAAAAAAGAACAAAGAAAGTCAAACAATACTTTTTTTAAAAAAATGCGTCTGCTAGACAAAACATTTTTCAAGACCACTTTTTAGTGAGCCTTGACGTATCTTTATTGAAACACATCATATATATATATATATATATATATATATAGTGCAAATCTTTTAAAATGATTTGACAAAAAAAAATTATTTTCTATTGTTATTATGTCTCTAATTTCATACAAACGCTCTTCATCCTTCTTTTTTTTTTTTCAATTAAAGGCAAAAGGAGGATCACTCATTTTGTCTCCACCCCATTCCCATTCCATATATATATACAAACATATATTTGTATACTCCGCTCTGCTCGTGCGCGGAGACGAACACCAGCGGCCGCGTCGCTCACCACTCGGGTCTCTTTCCCTTCAAAAAGCGCACACCCAAAAGGTGCGACGAAACGCGACCGTTCCGCAATGGACGCGAACTGTCCGCTCGACCCCGACCCCCCCACCCAACGCGAGGCGGCGTATAGCGTGCGGGACGTCGTGCCTCCTCCGAGTGTTCGGAGTTTCCTCCCCCCCTCCCCGTCCCGAGAGGCGCGTGCGGAGGCGAATCCGCCGTTGGACTGCGAAGCCGTTCCGCCTGAGGCGCCGCGCGCGATGAGTCCGGACGCGGAGCAGCGCATGCGCTTAGCGGCGTACGACCAAATGACAGACCGCTCGACGATGGACTTCCTCCTCGAGACGCGCGACGCGGTGCTCCCGTCGGGTCTCACCCACGTGGTGGGCGGCGGCGTGCTGCTCGTTGCCCGCTCCGCCAGCGCTGTGCGGCGCGCGGTGCCGAAACCCGTCCACTCCGCCGTTCGCTTCACCGGACACCAACTCGCGCACCTCGCGGCGTGGACCGGAGACGCCGTCGACGCCGCCCCCGACGCGGTGATGAACGCGATCCCCGACGCCCTCATGTCGCGCGAGACGAAGCATTTGGTGTTTGTCGACTTCACAAACGTCCTCCGCTGTCACTTTCACACCAATGTCCTCTCCGTCCCGTATGTGTTTCGGTCCGCGGGTTTGGTTGGCGGTCTCCTCCTCACTGTGGCGGTGGCGGCCGTCTCGCTGTACTGCACCGAGGCGTTCTTCGCGGCGAAGCATCAACTGCGCGCCGCGTCGCGGGTGTACATGTACGGCGACGTGCCGCGTTTGACGTGGGGGGATTGGTACCCCGCGCTGAACCTCTTCTACGGCGTCGTGCACGTGATTGGGTTCCTCGCCTTTGCTGGGGCGAATATGCGGGTGCTGCTGCAGTCGGGCCACGCCGACGTTTCCCATTTGCACGCTCTGAGTTTGGTGATCCCTCCGCTCGTGGCGCTTCCGCTGGTGTGGATGAAGCGGGCGGGGAATCAACGCCCACTCGGCGTCCTCTCGAGTGTGTTGGTCTTCGTCGGCTGCCTCGTCATGATGGCGGACTTTCCGTACACGGCGGCGCGCATTCCGCTCTTTCCCGACAGCGTGCCGCAATTCTTCATCGCGCTCGGCGTCTCCGTGTACGGCTTCACCGGCATTGGGGGGGCGGTGCCGGTGGAGCGGACGATGTCGCCGTCGCGTTACATCGCCCTCCTCCGCATCGCCTCCGCCGTGGCCTTTCTCATCCTCGTCGGGTTCGGCCTCTCGGGGTTTCTCTCTTTCGGGGCGCAGACGTGCTCCGTCATGACGCAATCGCTGCGCGTGGGGGGTAGGAAGACGGCGGCGAGTGCACTTCTCTTTGTCGCCTCCGTGTTTATTATTCCACAACAGGTTTTTCCCCTCGCGGAGTTAATGGACCGCCGTTTTTTGGGTATTCGTCACCTTCCGCGGTATGGGGAGGTTTGGCCAAACCTCATGCGCGTGGGAATCATTGCCGGGTGTGCGGCGACGGCGTATGTGGTGCCGTATTATGGACTCATTCTCGCCATTGCAGGGGCGTTCGGGTGTGGGATTATTGGGATTATTGTTCCCGCCGCGCTCGACTACGTGCGGAGGCGACGAACCGCACTGCATGAGCGGCGGGGGATGCGATTTTGGGAGTATTTGCTTTGCTTTGCGTTGGGTTTGTTTGGGGTGTTTGTGGTGATTGTGGGGGTCGCGTTTGGGTTGTATAATTTGTGGATTAATATTCAGACCAACTCCTCCAGTACGTGTTAAGAGGATACAACGAAGAGAAAAAAAAAAAAAAAAGCACACACAAAGCGTGCGGAGCAAAAAGAAAGAAGAAGAAGAAGAAGAACTTTGGTGGAAAGGGGAGTACTCTTTTTTTTTTTTTTTTGGTTTTTTTTTTTTTTTTGGTTTTCGCTTTTTGGATGGAATAGTGATGGAAATGAAGGTACAAAAAAAGAGAAAATGATTACTTCTTTTTTTGCTCCTTTTTCTAGAATGCAAAAAAAAAAGATGTCAAAAAGAGAAGAAAAGAAAATACACACATAGAGAGAGGGAGAGGGAGAGAAGAAAATGTAGGAGAATATCGCAAAAGAAAAAAGAGAAAAGAGAAAAAATCCTACGCGAATATTGTTAAACGAAAACAAAAGTCCCTAATTGCTTAAAGAGGGGTACAAAAACAAGCAAACACCAAAAAAAACAAAGTGCATTTTCACTGTTTTTGATGAGTTGTTAAACACTTTATATATATATATATATATATATATATTAAACGTCTCAAAGAAAGAGTGATTTTAACAATCTCTTTGTTCTTGTGTGGCTGTGTATGTTTCTTTTATACATATATATATATATATATGTATATATTTATTTATAAGATTCCTCTCTGTCGTTATTACTATTTTCTCTTTCCTTTAAAGAATTATTTTACTGCTGTTGGTTTCTTCCTTTAAGTGTGCATTTGGATAAAGACGGAAATACGGCCAGTAAATTCATGAAGATAAAGAAAAGAAGAAAAGGGAAAGCTATTGTGACAAACACTTATACCAACATTTTGGCCCATTGAACAGCCAAATAATAACAAAAAACAAAATCAGCGTCTCTTTCACTTTGAGAGTGTGAAACCTCTCACCTTCCCTTTTTTGTGTGTGTCTATGTGTGGTTTCTCCTTTTTTCGTGATATGTGTTTCATTTACCCTATTCAACAACATATGTATTCTTTTTCCCTCGAAATCATTATACTTATTTGCATCCTCACCTCCTTTCTCTCTCTCTCTCTCCCTTCTCTGTCCTTGTTGTGTAGTGAGGGGTACGAAGGGACCTCGTGTTTTACTCCCGCAGATTTTTACTTCATTCCTATTCCTATTGCTATATATATATATATATATATAATAGTGTTCCTTGCTTGTGTTCTCCTGTGTACCTATTCCGTCCTCTGCGTTTGTATGGCTGTGTCGAGCGAGTCGGCCCGCCCACCGCTTGTGCAGCGGACGCGTCCGTTCCCCATTCCCCCCCCGACGGAGTCGCCGTACTACACCCTCTCCGCCGTCCCCCCGGGGGTGTGGGCGCCGCGCCTCCCGTCGGGTCCGCCGCACCGCTGGCGCTTTCTCCGCCCGGCGGCGCTCGAGTTGGCGCGCCCCGGGTACCACGCCGCCGCCGCCGCCGCCGCCGCCGGCCGTGTCGGCATCGGGGAGGCGGCGCTGTCGGCGTACGCGGACCCCCCGACCGGCGCCCCCCGCGATTGGCTGGAGGCGGTGCTGCGCGACGCCCCGAGCGGTCCGCTCTCGCGCAGCACGAGCAGCCGCGGCGCGCCGAGCCGAACGGCCATCATGCCGCCCTTCGCCAACACAACCGAAGCAACAGAAGCAACAGAAACGATGGAAGGAATGGAAGGAATGGAAGGAATGGAAACGGAGCGGGAGCGGGAGCGGCTGCCGCCGCTGCACGCCTCGACGGTGCGCGCCACCGTGACGGACGCGGCGCAACGGCTGCGCGTCACGCTTTTGACAAACGCGTTTCAACAAATGGTCGATGACGTCATCGATGCGCACGCGTATGAGGCGGCGGGGCGGGAGGCGGTGCGGCGACACGCGGGAATCTTTCGAGAGCTGCCGCTGCAGTCGAGGTACAACGAGATGCACCCAATGACTAGGTTGCGCCTCGCCGGACAGGGCGGGACGCCGTTTCCGGGAAAAGAGACACAAACACGAAAGACAGGGAAAACACGGCGATCCACGATGGGGGTGGCAGCAAACACAAATGCGGCAGTTGGGGGGAAGTCCGATACAGATTCAACCCACACCAACAAAAAAGGGGGAGCAATGCCGATGTCAAGGAATACTTATATATAGTTATATATAAATGTAGTGAAGGAAAAAAAAAAAAGAATCGGAGAAAAAAGATGTGGGGACTTGTGTATTGAAAGGCAATCCACTATATTCATTTAACATAGTAAAAAAGTATTTAGTTGAACCCGAGAAAGGAAAAATAATATATCTATATATGAATTTGTATATAACTGTATATATCTATATCTATATATAATTGTAAATGTAAATGTAAGGCAACACGAACAACAGTGTGTGTGTGTGCTTTCTTTCTTTCTTTTTACTTTTCCTTTCCTGATGTTGTGTTTTGTTTTTCTTTACTCGTTTGCTTTCATGTGGTAGATTGTATCCCATTTGCAGCTTCAGATATACATAAATGTGTTTATGAATATATGTATGTATTTATATATATGTATATATATATATATATATGCTCCTTTTTCTTTGTTTGGCAACTCGTTTTTTTTTTTTTGCTTTTTTCCTTTATCTTACTTTTTCATTGCAATCATTGTTTTTCTTTCTTCCTCTTCTTTTTTTTTTTTGCGCTGATTACACGATTTCCTTTTTCTTTGTATACGAAGTAAATTTTTTCTTTTGGTGTTTTTCTTCAAAACTCTCACAAATGTCATTTGCAAAGAAAAATGCCG
Source organism: Trypanosoma mega (assembly GCA_030849715.1). NCBI lineage: Eukaryota > Euglenozoa > Kinetoplastea > Trypanosomatida > Trypanosomatidae > Trypanosoma > Trypanosoma mega. Next base: position 36,695 of record JASANV010001540.1, on the reverse strand, counting down.
AGAATGGACTTTAAAAAACAAATTTATTTTTATTTTCTATCTGTGATGGTTTCATTATTATTTTATTATTATTATTATTATTATTATTTATTGGTTCTATTTCCTGTCTGTGTTCATTCTGTTGTGTACGTTTGTAGATGTCTTCTTTTCTCTTTTCTTCTCTTTTCTCTGTTGAAATGATATGCTTTAGGTAGGAAGTAGAGAGTTTGTTTATTCTTCTTCCAATCCCCCAAAGGAAAGGGGAAAGAGATTTCCTCGATTCTTTCATTTGACTTTGGTGAGTCAAATTTTGTTTAAATTTCTTTTCTTGGTTTGTTTGCTTTATTATTCATTTCCTTTCCCTAGCGCTGTAATTTTACCCGTAGCAATTCTTTTTGTTTTTTTTTTGTTTTTTATCCTCTTTTTTGTGTGTGTGTTTTGTTGGCACTTTCAGTTCGTATTCAAAGTCTCACTCCTCACTTTTTAGTCTTTTTTTTTCTTTTTTTTGAATTGTATATATATATATATATATAACGAAGGGGTTTCTCTCTTCTGTCGTTTCTTGTTTTCATATTTAATACTCTTTTGTTTTTTGTTTTTTTGATTCGTTTAGAATCAAAAAGAAAAGAGAGAAAAAAAAACGGGAAAAAAGTGCGCTGAAATTTCCAGTATTCAGAAAAAGAAAAAATAAATAAGTATATATATATATTTATTTATTTATTGAAAAGAAAAAAAGAAAAAAAATATTTTTTTTGTTAAGTGTACTTTCATTTCTAGAGAAATAGAAACACCACAAGAAAAGCAAAGAAAAAAAGGAAATCAGAAAGAAAAAAAAAAGGCGAAAATTGAGATAATAAAAACACAACAAAAGGCAAAAAAAATAATATATATTTTTTTTCTTTTGCATTCTTTTGTGTGCATTTTTTTTTGTTTTTTACGCCTTTCTGTTATTTCTCTTCACGTATTTTCTTTGGTTTACGCTTTTTTTTTTTTGGGTGTAACCTTTATCTCTCATTTTGTTTTTTCGTTATTTTCGAGTGCATTGGATTCTTTTTTGTTTGCTTTTAGGAGGAAAATACATAAATATTTTTATATATTTATTCATTTTTGTCTTTCTTTTCTTTGAGTGTTTATCGTTTGATACGAATTCCTTTTGTATTGACACAAAAAATTGTGATAAATTCGAAAGAAAAAGAAAAACAAAGAGAAAAAGAGTCATTTTTTCTTTTTTTTTTTTACTTTCAATTGTTTAAAGAAAAAGAAGAATTGCATATAAAGGGGAAACGACAGAAAAAAAGTTTTGAATTGAGGAGTAAAGAAACGGACGAAAAGTAACAACAAAATACGAACAAAAAAAGAAACGGGGAAAAAGAGTAAAGGAATTTAAGAAAAAGAGAGGAAAAAAATTGTAAAGGAAATTTAAAAAAGAATTCTTAAAGGGGGAAAAAAAAAAAAAAACGTCGCCGGGAAGCGAATTAATTACATAAGAAAGGAACCGAAAAAAACAAAAAAAGATTTATCTTTTCTTTTTTCTTTTCTTTTTGATCGTGATTTATACTGTTGCTATCACATTTAAGGAATTTTGTTTGATTCGTTGTGGAGACTTTAGGTGTGTAATTAGACGTCACCAATTCAATCGGCATTGCTTTTTACTTTTTGTGTTCGTTAGAAAAGACAAATTCAAAAAAAAAAAAAAACGTCTAACAAACATTCAATAAAAACCACCAACAGTGTTTGACAAGTGGTGATAGAAGGTTTGTGTACATTTTGTTTTATTGTCTTAAATTACTGTTGTTGAGAAGAGAAAAACAAAAAAAAATCAGAAAGAAAATTATATACTCTTACTGAAAGCGCAAACAAGCAAAAAAGAAAAAAAGTACAAAAGAAGAAAACAGAAAAACGTAGTACAAAAGGAAAAGAAAAACTCTTCAAGAAAAGAACTTGAAAGAACCATTTTCTGTTTGGGTTTATATATTTATATTTATATACATATATATATATATATATATATATATATATTCTCCTCTTGCGGGGTGTGTTGGTTTTCTCCTCAGAACTTCAAACCGAGCAGAGAAGACACTCTCACCCCAACAAGAGTCACACAAACTATTCCTGATTGAGCAGATATATATATATATATATTTATTTATTTATTTATTTTATATTTATATCATATTGTATTGTTTATTACGCTCTTTGTTTGGTGTCGTTTCATGCGTCGGATGTCATCTCTTCTCGACCCCTCCTCCCCGACCGCCTTTTCCGCGTTCGCCGACGACGACGGGTACCAAAGTTCCGCGGAGACGACGCCGACCTCCGCGCGCCGCCCGAAACGTGCCGATGAGATTTGTGTGGGCGGACATCACCTCACCATTCAGCGCGATGGGGTCTTCATGAAGGAGTCCTGCTCGAGACGGGAGGAGCGCTTCTATGAGATGGTGCGTCCGGTTCAGGAGTTCGCCGCGCAGAACCCCGAACTCCTCTCCGCCCTCTGCGCCCCATCCTTGTTGGATTTCCCAAGCAGTGGTGTGCGTGACAACCGAAACAACAACAACAACAACGGCAATAGTAATAGTAATAACAGCAATAGCAGCCATAGTGTGGGGGAATGGGGTGTGTCGGAGGTGTGGCAAGGGGAACGGGAGCGTCTCTTCGCCGCCGGCGGCGATGCGGCCGTTTCACGATGGTTTGCGTTATGGCGACTTCTCCCATTTGTGCCGCGTTTTTACGGCATTCGTTGGGTTCACCTCTCCCTTCAGGAGACCTCCCGGCAGATGATTGTGTTGGAGGACATTTGCCACACCTTCACCCACGCCTGCGTGTTGGATGTGAAGATGGGAAGCCGACAGTATGGTCTGAACCCAACCGATGCGAAGCGGCGCAGTAAGGAACGCAAGTCGGTGGAAACGACCTCCATGCAGTACGGCGTCCGCCTCGCCGGGATGCGGCGGTGGTGCGCGGAGTCGAAGGAGTACGAGACGCAATCGAAACTCGACGGCCGCCGTCTCTCGCTGCACGCGTTGCGGGAGACGCTGCACCGCTTTCTGCAGCGTCAGGCCGCGCTTCGGGCAGTGTTTCGGGCACGTGTGGGTCAACTCCGGGAGGCGTTTGTGGCGCAGCGGGTGTTTCGCTTCTTCACCTCTTCGTTGCTGTTTGTGTATGACGCCGACGCCCCAATTGGGACGGCGCGAGTCGTGATGGTCGACTTCGCGTACACATACGATCACGAGGAGTTGCGCCGCGGCGGAGACCCGGACGCGGAGGTGGAGTTGGATGTTGGATACATTAAGGCACTCGACACACTTCTGGAATTGTTAGAATAGGGGAAAGGAAAGGAAAGGAAAGGAAAGGAAAGGAAAGAATTGGTTGGGGGTGTTTCTTCTCTGGAGGGCGAAAAAGGGGGGAGAGGGAGAAATGGATGTGTATGTTTTCGTTGATGCATGACGTATGATATGTTGATGTTTGCTATTATTTTTATTTCACCACTCTTTTTTTTTTGTTTTTTCAATACGCCAGAATGAGTTGTTAGTCAAGTTAAAAATTTTTTTTAAAAAAAGCGAGAAATAGAAGAAAAGGACAAAAAAAAAAGAAAAAAGAAAACGACGCAAAGAATAGTTTCAGAGAAAATATCCAAGAAGAACAAGTGAGGAGAAGGTTTTTATATACATTTATAAATCTATATACATCAAGTGCAAAAAGGAAAAGAAAAACAAAAAAAAAAGCGTTGGTATAAATGAGAAGAATGTAGAAGCAAAGGGGAATGAAAAAAAGGAAATCAAAGGAAAAATAAATGAGGAAGAGGGAGGAAAAAATAAAAAGGATAAACAAAAATAAAAATAAAAAAGACGAAGATAATGAGGTAGTTATCCGGAAAATTTGTAATAATGATCATCACAGAAAAACGAATAGAAAACCATTTATATTTATAGGTTTATATTTTTGTGTGTCTGTGTGTGAATAGTGCAAACGAGGGAAATAAGTAAAGTGAGAATTGAAATGTATATAAAAGATGTTTTTTTCTTGCTTTTTTTTTTTTTTTGTATCCAAAGAAGTATAAATGCATTGGAATAAGCGGCAACGCATCACTAAACTGAAAAAGCGAAACAAAGAAAAAAGAGAAGAATGTCGAGAAAAATGGGGAAAAGGAAAAAGAAAGTGGAATCAAACGCACATACGAAAGAGAAAAAGAAAAGAAAAGAAAGTTTTATTATACGTAACATGAAAAAAAAAAAAAAAGTGTGTGAACACCAAAGATTTTTTGTTTTTGTTTTATCACGTTCTCAATGTTTGCGCATGTGTTCGCATACATCCCTCAACTCGTTTTCAAATAATTATGACTTTCATTTCCACCCGAATTTTGAAACTTCTTTTTGTGTGTGTTTGATGTCGTTGTTGTGTACACAAACACCTTATGGTGAGATATTCCAAAGGAATTGAACTCTCTCAATGAACGTTTGTGAGTACAACAACAAAAAAAAATGGAAACGTGCAACTACGTATTCAACATTTTCATTAGTTATTTGATTCTTCCAATATATGTATATACATATATATATATATATGTATATATATGTATATACATATATCTGTGCACAAACAATAAACAAAAGAAAAATTCATTGCTTCTTAATATTGGATTTCTTGTGTTGTGATTTAGGGAGAAAAGACGAGGTTTTTTTTTTTCGAACCTTTGAAGTAATAGTGTGGATACTGATAAAAAAAAAAGCGAATCAAGAAGAATATTCATTGATGTATTTGTATATATATATATGTATATGCAATTATTTATGTGTATGTGTATATATGACACGTCTCGCAACGCCATAGTCTTACATGGGGTTTTATACGCGTCTTTTATTCGACTTATTTGACATTTTTTTTTTTACTTTTCGGTTTGTAGCAGTGAATGGAACTAATAGTAGTGCGCTATGTGTCTGTTTTTGCTTTCCTTCGCTTTTTCGTTACTTTTATTTTTGTTGTTGTTGTTGTTTACTTTTACAGTTAACCCTACACCCACTTTCTTTTTTGCAGAGTTTTTTCAACGAACAAAAAGGTTTTCGAAATTGCAATTGCTATAAATTTATATTACCTTTTTTATGCCAAATATGTTGTACATAGTGATCTGTTCGCTTGCTTCCCATCTTTACACCTTTTTGAACGAACCCTGCTTTACACACACACACACACATATATATATACATATATATATACATATATATGTATATATATATATATATATATATATGTGTGTGCAATTTTTGTCGTATAGCACGTCTGTATTGTCTTCATTATTATGAAAAAAATAAAATTTATTATTACTAGAAGTGAAGTCACACTCTTACTGCTTTTGTTCCGTTTTTATTATCTTTTGTGGATGCGGATGTGTGTGTGTAATTATTATACTATGTAGCATATTTCAATGAATGTACTCCATTTACTCTCTTTTATGACCTTCTTTTGTGACTGTAGCTTTTAGTTTGTTATAGACTTTCATCGTATTCGCCCACACAACGAATCGACAAGAAAAAAACACAAAAGAAAAGGGAAAAAAACATTACACCATTTCAATGTCTTTTGCACTTCATGTAAGCGGATCGGTTCCCGCTGCAGTGCGGGAAAAGGTGGAGTCTGCGCTTCTCACTTCATTTCATCCCTCAAAGTTTGTTCCCTCCGCCGATACTGCGCGTTTTCCCTTCCATCTCCGCCTTGAGGCACATGACGCCCCGCTCCCCAATCCAAATGACGCGCCATATGACTTTCGCTTTGTCTGGGCGCCGGGAAGCACCGTGCAGGAGGTCATCTCCGAATTGCGTGACTTTCTCGATGGTCGACGCTTCACATCCACTCGAGGCGCAACGACAGACGCGTCGTTTCTCCGTGTGGTGCGCGATGGACTCGCCCCGGATGGGGGGCTCTTTAATTTAACGGAAATATCCCCCATGTCAGCCTCCCAGCTGCGCTATTACTGTGCGGCTTCGCACCTCTGCTATGTGGAGGCGGCGCAGTTCGTGTTGGAGCGTTTGGTGGACCGCACACTCCCCCCGCAAGAGCTCCACAGACTCCTCGTTGAGGCGTATGATCCCTCGCGTTGGAGTGGACGAACAGATTGCTGTCCTGTAACACCACTCTTGATGTCAAGTGGTAACGATAAGGATGATAATAGTAACAATAACAATGATGATAATAACAATGGCGCAACGTTGCCGTATAGTGGATATCGAAGCAAAAGTGGAAATGGTAAACATTGGGGAAGTGAGGTGATGCTGCTTGAGCTCTATCATGGCCCAACGGCGGCGTTTAAGGACTTTGCGCTGCAACTCTTTCCGAGATACTTTGATTTGGCCACCGTGGCCCAGGGCATGGAGGAAATGGAACCGACAGAGCCCAAATCCAACGAAGCTCACGAAGCATCGCATAGTGTGAGGCCATCGTATATGATTCTCGCGGCCACCTCCGGCGACACGGGTGTGGCGGCCATAAGTGGTTTCGTGAATTCCGGGAGTTCCTCGCGGGTGATGGTGTTGTACCCCTTTCGTGGTGTCTCGCCCGTTCAACAGATGCAAATGTTAGCGTATGATAATGGCACATCGGTTCGTGTGTATGGGGCCGCATCCGACTTTGACTTTTGTCAACAAAGTGTGAAGGATATCTTTGGTGATGTTGCCCTTTCGGAGCAGTTGTGGAAGGAGTCCCATGTACGACTCTCCTCCGCGAATAGCATCAACTGGGGTCGTCTTATTCCACAAGTGGCGTATTACTTTTGGGCATACCGCCGACTTTTGGAGATGCGGCAAATTAAATTTGGGACCCCATTGGATGTCGTTGTCCCGTGCGGGAACTTTGGAAATATTCTCGCCGCTTTTTTTGCAAAACGTATGGGTATTCCATTTGGTACGTTAGTGGTCGCGTCGAATCAAAATGATGTATTACATGAGTTTATTGAAACCGGTGTGTATGATATTCGTCAACGCCAACTCACCCCGACGGCTTCCCCGTCTATCGACATCCTCAAAGCATCCAACGTGGAACGACTCCTCTTTCTTCTCTCTAATGGGAATACGGCCTACGTCGCCGCGCAGATGCAACGCCTGGCTGTGGAAAAGTACTTTGAAGTCGAAGACGATGTGTTGCAACAGATGCGGACGAATTTCTGGTCGAGTCGCTGCAGCGAGGCGCAGTGTGCGGCAACCATTAAGGACGTCTATGAAGCCTCCGGTCAACGCCGACTGCTTGACCCCCACACCGCCGTTGCTACATACGTGGCCAGGCAATACATAAAGGCGCGCTATGGCAATGGGGCACCGCGGCAACCGCTTCTTGTGGTGAGCACTGCGCATTGGGCAAAGTTTCCCGAACCCGTTCTGCACGCACTTCGCGGAGAGGCGTTGACGGAAAAGACATCCACACTCATGGACGACGCGGAAACCCCTGCAAAGGTTTGTAGGGCATTGTATAATGAGATACTGGCCATGTGTCCAAATGCAACGGTGCATCCATCCATTCACGCCGCACTGGAAGCGTCTGAAAAGGCTGTAGTAACCCCAAGAACGGTCGCGGCAGATTTTTCAAACGTCCGAGAGGAAGTGATTCAGTTTTCCAAAGATGTCGCAGAGCAACAAAACTAAGAAAAAAAATATGCGTGCTCGTATACATATATATATATGGAAGTAAAAGGGCTTTTCTGTAGAAGGAAAGAAGTATCCAGCAAAACGAAAAAAAAAGAAGAAAAATATTAATACTACTCTTTTGTTGTTGTAGTGGAGTCTAGACAAATTATGAAGGAAAGAAAGGGACAAGAAGAAAACTCAATGCTGCAGAAGCTGGCGTCATAAAATGAGCCGCTGTGTAACAGCACGTGAGTTCATTTTTTATTTTTTTTTTAATGGGGAATGGAAGAAGAGGAGTTTGTCTGGATTGATTATTTCCTTCCTCCAATATGTTTTTTTTTGATGTGTTTGTGTTATTTATAAGATCGCTTGTTTGTTGCGTTGAGGAAAAACAGTTCTTTTGTGTATCAAATAAAAAAACATATATATATATATATATATATATATATATATATATATGAAAGCATTGTTGCTGGATGTGCATTGCATTGTAAAAAAAAAAAAAACTGTATTATGTTCTCTTACTCTATTTTTCTTTTTTTGCTCTCTTCTTGTTTTGTTTTTTTTTTATCTGTGCGTCTTTACATCTATATCATAGACAGGAAGATAACTGAGGGGATTTGTAGTGTGGATTCGGCTAATTCAGTCCCTTTTTATTCCCTCCTCCTCTTCCTCCTTCTCAACGTGTCGCTTTTTTTCGCCGACAACGCATCTTGCCATTGATTACGGTTTAGAATAAATAATCAACGAAGAAGAAAAGGAAAAAAAAAACTGACGTTCATATTGAGGAAAGAAAGACCATACGGAGAGAGGGCACATAGAAGTACATATATAATATAGTAGCTTTGTCGAAAACGACACCCAGAATAATAATAATAATAATAAAAGGAAAAACGGTTTTTTTGTTTTTTGTTTTTGCTAGTGTTCATAAAGTGAGAAAAGGAAAGGAGGCAGAACGAATTAAGGGACGTCGAGAACAAGCGACCAGATCGGACCATAAATTTAACAGAGACACGTAGAAAAGGCTTGTGTCGTCTTCCCCCCTCCACTCCGAGAAGCGGAGAGTACAAAGAGAGAGAGAGATGGCATGCAGCTCCCTCTCGACCGCACCCTCTCCGCTTTGGACGCATTTTCTGCTTATCGACGTCACACAAACGTTTCACCCCCTCTTTGCCCCGAAACTCTCCACTGTGCGCGATCGCCTCGTGTTTGCGGAGCAACTCGCCCTTCTCATGCGACAATGGCGGGGGATACGATGGGATGACATCTTTATGGACCGAAAGAAGCGCGTCCCTAAAAAGCGTCTCGCCACGCGAGGCGCAATGGAGTCGGAGGAGAGTGAGGAATCACAGCGACAGTGCGAGTTGGCGATGTACTACGAGTCCATTCGTGTGCAGCGGTTGATGGACACCTTACTTTACCCCCAAATGGATGACACATGCCGCCGGCGTCGTGTGCTGCTCCGCGCGATTGATGCCGTTTGGCGCCACGCCAGTGAAGTGGGAATGGATTTCCTTCTCCCCGTGACGGAGTCGGAGGCGCCGATGTATTACCGTCACATCAAACAGCCCGTCTGTGTGGCCTCCCTCTACTGCGCGGTCTGGGACGCCAGGATCGACAGTTGCGCCGATCTCAAAGGACTCTTGGCACTCATGCGGAGTAATTGCGAGTCCTATAATGGCCCAAGTCATGCACTGATGCGGACGTGTCAGGATGTGGTGAAGTACGGCTACAACGCCGCCCGCGATGCGCAGGCGGATGAATCCGTGGAGGAGGCGGACTGGTCCCAACCCGCACTCGCCGCGGAGGAGTTGAGAGTCATCTTTCCGCCAAACATGAAGGCTCGAAATGGGGCCACAGCGCCCCCGGTAATTGCAGAGGCGGAGGTAAAAACGGAACCAACGGAGAGGAAACGTCTATTTTCCCTCATTCGGCGTCGAACAGGGACGGAGGATGGGAACGCGGAGGCGAGTCAAAGTGGGCGGCGCATCATTCGCCTCGTCACCTCCACCGCATTGAAACGGGCAAACAAGGAAGGGGGAGAGGATCGTGATCAGAATAACCACAGTCATAATGAAAGCCATAATACGAACAACAATAACAAGGTTGTGAAGAATGGTCTTGAACACGCGGAGGGTGAAAAAGTATCTAATAGCAACACACAAACAGAGCGTCCCAAGCGGGGCAGGAAACCAAAGAAGAAAGAAAGTGAAACCGTAGAAGATGATAAAGAAAAGGTGAGTAACGATACGGTGCGATGTCATCTCTGTAACGCATTGCGCGTCTTACCGAAAGGGATCTTGGAAGTACCAGAGTATTGGGATTGCTCTTTTATTAAAAAAAGGTGTGAAGCAGCAGGAACTAAAAAGGCTAAAAATATGGAAAAGAAAACACGAAATGTCGTCCAGAGGGTTGGGAACGCGAGTAAAATAGGGGTGATAAAGAAGCGAGAAACACGAGGGAAGAGACCACGTCAAAACGTTGACGCAAACGAGGATGAGGAGGACGATGATGAGGATGTCATTAGTCGCGCATACGCCTCACTGGTGCAACCAACAAGGCGACGCAAGCCATTGGCTAAAGCCACCACATCATCATCATCATCATCATCATCGAGCGCATCGAGCACAGACGGTAGCAGTAGTAGTGGGAGCAGCAGTAGCAGCAGTGACAGCAGCAGCGATGACAACGAGGGTGAAATGAATGAGAAACGATCTCCACGTCGAGGCGAAAACTCGACCAAAAAGGGGAAACCACGGAAAGTCGGCAACGCAGGAAGGCTTATCCCTTCTAAGCACAACACCGTCACGAAAAAGACGGTGACAAGTGAAAAACCGGCGCCGTTTGAGTTAACAGAAAAAGATTTGACGGAGTTGGAGGAGATGATGGATAGAATAGAGGCCATGTCGGTGCAACAAAAATCAACTGAAATTCTTGGAGAAATTAAAAAGATTGAAAGGGCCCTGCCACCTGAAATGGAATAGCTGGAAACAAATACAAGATGTACATGTATTTACATACATTTATGGAGAGAGAGAGAGAGAGAGAGAGAGAGAAAGAAGATGATAAAAATATGCGTGTGTACATAAAACGAACAAGGCACCAACGACTGTGAAAGGAGAAACTTCCTAAAAGTAGTTATGTTTTTTTTTGTTCCTTCCACTGCTTTGATTTCTATGCGCTCGGTTTCTCGTTCTGTCTTTAGTTGCACCAAAATGCTGCATCCCGCTTTTTAACATTTCTCGCTTAACGTGTAAAGCAGATAAAAAATTATTATTATTATTATTTAAAGAGGATAAGAATGCTGGGGAAAGGAGAGGGGAAAGGGGGGAAAGGAATGGAAGCGCCTATGCTAACTTCCCGTTGATGTTTGTTTGCTGTATGTGTGTGGGTGTGTGTGTATGTGTTTTCCTTTGGACGGTGGTGCAAGAGCATGGCTGCGTTCTGTATGATGTGATGTTCGCATATGGAAATGACAATGAAGAAAAAAAAATTTAATTTGGTCTATTCTCTATAAACTTTTTCAATCAGATGAGCGAAGGCAGAGAAAAAAAAATATGTATAATAAATTGAAACACAAGTACAATGATACTACAAAAAAAAATATATGTATTTATTTCCTTAGTATGTTCTCCCTTCATTTTTTATCTCTTTGTACTCTCTTTTTTGTTGTTGTTCCTGTCTTAGCGTGATTGCACAATTAGAACTGTGTGAGTTCTTACTTTTTTTAGTACGGTATATATTCTGCTATTTCATTAGTTCCTCATTTATATACGTACATATATAAACATTTAAGGTTTTTGTACCGAAAAGGAGGGCACACACACAAAAAGAAAAAAACATACTACCGTTGACGTACTGTCAACTTCACTATGAATTCGACACAGGTTTCAATAGCAAAAGTAGAGCGCCATCTCGATGGTATCGAATACCATTTGCGACACATGCGCCGAACTCCTGCGGAAAATATAGGGGTTCCCGCACGCCGTACATTTGGTGTAAATGCGACACCTATGCGTCCTAATAGTGCCGTCGGATGCGGTGTCGCTTACGATGTACCCAAACAACGCACCGTGCACTTTGCAAATCCACGCACAACGTCGAGTAACTCCAGAGCTGCCCCTCACCCCCAAACTGGTGAAAAGACAAATAGGGTGAAATGGCCAACAGCTGTGCCGAGACCAAAGGCCCAGGCAAGACACACACAAGCTCGCATAGACACAAGTGATTCCCTTTTGAGTAACAGTTCATCCATGGAAACACTTGACTCCTCTTCTTCCTCCTCCTCCTCCTCCTCCTCTGTTTCTGCTGCGCGATTAGCGCGTTCACCTGTGCGCAGGAAGGATTGGCTTTCTACGATAAACTCCACCTCGATTTCATCCATGTCTGTTGCCAGCTTGGTCTCCTTCTCCTCACTTGAGGGGAGTCCAGCAGGGGAGCTCGCGACGCGGTGGGTGCAATGGCGCAAACTGGCATATCACCTTCTCGCATCGCACTACGAGAAATGCAATGAGGTACTTCTACGCTCAATGAAGGCGCGGCGTGCAGTGGTTAGATCTCGTCTTCTGTCAAGGCGTGGAAATGCAATTGAAGCGGAAAGTGTAACATTTCGTGATTCCTCCCACGAATACGATCATCAGATCCATGATACATCTGGTATCTGTGACCACATGAGTTTGTCAACGTTAACTGACAGTAGCGCTTCCCTTGACGAGCTTTCCGTTTCCCAATGGTTGCCAGCACGTAAAAGGCATCAAAACAATTGGAAAACCAAGCACGATATCGTTGCGCAACGTAAGACGTCATCGCAACAGCATGAACCAAGGGATGCACGCCAAGCTAAGAGTTCTATTAAAGAAGAGGAGGAAAAGAGGATGGAGACTCATGAGCCCAGTGCGTTATGCACAAATAGCGATTCCAAAAAGGTTGCTCCGCGACAAAAATCGTTTTCATCACCAGAGAATAGAGTCAATACGTCAAGGCTACCAGAGTTAGACGCACCAAAAAGTAAAACAGACAAACCTTCACTTCAGGAGAAGAGAGCCATGGATGAGCTTCGACAGACTATCAAAAAGGAACGAATTCGAATTCAACGTGCCGAAGAACGCGCAAGATGTGCATTGCTCCTCCGCGCGCAAGTATGTGAAGAGGCTGCTGCTCGAACGATCTTGGAGACAGATGAAGATACGTCGTACACGGACCTGCTTGATAAAGGGAACGCGGATGCTATCTTCGCCGTAGAATGCGAACTTAAGAGACTGGAAGAGTATCACAAGCTTAACACGCAAGTCAATCCTCCGATGCTTCTCGTCAATGAAGTAAAACCTACATTACTCTCTTTGAATGATGCAAACCAACTTCAGCGTCTCTGCGACATGGCAGAGATCGATCCAAATACGTACGAACAGATGCACACTCGGCCAAAGAGAAAATCGTTAGATAACGTACTACAACAACTGCACAATGTAGAAGAACAAATCTCGCACACCGTAGAAGAAGCGACCGGGTTATCCAATCGTAACAAACGCTTGCGCAAAACGCCATCATGCACTATGGTTATTTGCGAAGAAGCAATCGCAGATCTTGGCAATAACATGGCGCATGAACGCACCCGACTTGGGGAGGAGGAACGTCGCGCAAGGTGTGCACTGCTCCTTCGCGCGCTGCTGGGTGAGGAGGCTGCCGCACGGGCTGCTATGGAGCGTGATGAAGAGGAGCGGTGTGCTAGAATTGGGGATGCGGCTGCGAACAGCTCCAAGGTTGTCAAGGCGCGCATCGTGAGGAGAGCGGCGGATGCACTGCGTGCGGCGCAGTTGGCCGAGGAGGACAGTCGCGTGGACATCGAGGAGGATGAGGCCATGCGAGCGGCGGCCGTTTTGGAGGCGTTTCGACGCTCTGCAAGGGATGCAGCAGCACGCGCTCGCCGCCGCATGGAGGTGGAGAAGAGCGAAATGGCCGCCCTTGGCAATAACATGGCGCATGAACGCACCCGACTTGGGGAGGAGGAACGTCGCGCAAGGTGTGCACTGCTCCTTCGCGCGCTGCTGGGTGAGGAGGCTGCCGCACGGGCTGCTGTGGAACGTGAAGTAAACAAACTGTTTTTGGATTTTGAGGATTGTCATTTTTTGGGTGATCGTTTTTCTTGTGATAGCAGCTCACGGCGACGGCGAAGGTCTATGCGTGACTTGAAGGTGCTTGGTTGTGCCGCTGAGGTTCCTCCATTATCTCCGACAGCATTGAATGTTTCATTGTCATGTGATGAGGGAGTTTCGTTGACAGGCAAAGCTGTTGAAATACCTGGGCGCTGTGTGAAGAGTTGTGCGACGCGAATTGTGGATTTTGTGTCAAGTGAGTCTAAGGAGCGTACGGGAGAATCAGCTTCTCCTTCCTGTCCAAGAGGTACCTCAGAGTCAGACAAGTGGCGTCTTTTGTACTTGCTTTCTGAAGCAACGCAGACGAATACCTCACCATCATCAGCTGCGGCAGTGCAAACAATGCCTGTTGATTTTGATGATGAAATGAAAGATGAGCACGGTGAGGAAAAGGTGGGACGAAACATCGCCACGCAATTCTCCTCCCTGACACACGCGGCTGTGCAGGCAAACGATGGATTTAACCAAAAGAAATCGCAGTGCACGGAATCTCGCTCGGCGAGTACACAAGATGCGTCTCATGGTTCACCCCGTCGTGTCTCATGTGGAAGTGGCGCCGTCGGAGGTTCCACTTTCGGTGCCAGGACTTCCGTGAAGGAAAGCTATCAGGATTCTGGTTGTGTCAAGTCGAGGGAGGCCTCCGTGTCGCCCGCTGCTCTCTCGCTCGTGTCGTCAAGGGTGACGATCATAAAAGAGGATGCTGAGGAGGAAGAGGAGAGCCACACATCACTCCAGCCACGGGCTGAGGTTCGACCCTCTCAAAGAACACGCAGACGCGGTTGCGCGTCATCTTTGAGGTCGGATGGCTCACAGGAAGACCAGCAAGATGAATCATCATCATTATTGCAGCAGGGAGAGCAACGACCACATCGTCGACAGTATCAGGATGAAAGCTCCACTGATTGCACAGCAAGGCCAACGCATCGAACTCCGCCGCAACCACTTGAACTAGACACCTTTTCTTTTGATCTGGACTACTCAAGCGACGGAATCGCACCGACTGGAATGGCCACGCTTGAATTGTTACACCTCGAACGGCGTCATCGACGACACATTGCGCGACAGGAGGAAGTGCAACGCAACGAACTCCGTTGGGAGGAACTGAACAACTACAGATCTCACATGCAATACACACCCACTACCACACCAACAACTGCAGCAGGAAAAGAGGCAACGGGCGAAACGTCAGCTGTGCTACACCGCGCTACAATGAATGACAGAGATATGGAAGAGGTAGAAAGGGATAGTACAAAATCTCAATTGGGCATCGGGGGCCGTCCGACTTACACCGATCTACACCTCCCCGAGGATGTGGCTGGTGAGGAGCGCGGTGTGCCCCAACACACCGACGCCAAGTGGCCATGGGAAGCGGATAGAGATGGAGAAGATAAGGAGAACATATTACCCCTCCCGAACCCCCCACATCCCATGGCACCAGTCACACGGCGGCCGCCTGTCTCGTGGTGTGTGGAGATGACTAATGGCCCGTTCCGCACACCGCCGCATTTGCGTAACAGACCGTGGGCGCCGATGCTCACCCGTAGCGGGCACACCCCATCGGATTCTGCACGGCGACAACAACGCGTAGGCGGTGGGGTTGGGAAATGGGAAGAAACTGGAAAGCTGCTCTACAAGCCACGACGAGGCACAGCTGCAGTGCATGCACCAGGAAAATGGCTCATGACGACGACAAACCTGTCAAAAGGGATCGCCACACGAACGGTGTCGTATCCAGCGCCGGCGACGCCTCGTTGGGGAAGTTACGCGAGGAATTATGCGCGTATGCTCACCCAACAACAACCGCAGCAGGTTGGAATGCCCGCCGCGACGTTATTATATCCGCCGTACTCAAGGGCTACAACGTCATTTTTGGAGTCAGCGGATTGGCGCTTTCAAAAAATGTACATCGACCAACTGTACAGCTCTCCACGGAAGAAATGCTTTGATGGAGAAAATGGGCGAAAGTGCACCGACACCGTCTGTAAGGAGATGTATCGTGTTTCCCCGTCATACTGTAACTCTTGAATGATGGAGTGAGTATCAAGTGTGAGTGTGTAAAAAGAAAAAAAAACGCAAAAGAAAACGAAAAAGACCAAGAAGGTCCTGTGATGAAACCATTGGAAGCTTTAAAGCAAAAGATGCAAAATGCAAAGAAAAGCAACAAAGGGCAAAAAAAAAAATATATATATATGCCGCCATCTGCTGGATAGAATGACAGCGTGAGGATATACTCCGCATCCATTGCGAATTTTAAAAAATTCTCCATTGAATTTTTATTTTATTTTTCCAAATTATGGTCTTCTCCGTGTCTTTTTTATTCGCATCAAAATTTCTATATAAAAACGCCTTTTCAGCATCGAGCGTCACGCTGATGCTTGTGTATTTCATACTTTTCTTTTTGTATTTGTGTAATTTGAATTATTAGCATACACAGATAGTCTATTCCTCTTTTTTTCTCTCTTTTTTTTTGTGCCCTTGTTGAATTATGTATTTTCGTTTTTCTTTAATTTTTAGGAAGAAAAAAAAAAAGATAAGGTATATTTATTCGCACCTGTGTCACCAATATATAAATATATATAGGTTTTATTCTTTTTTTTACGATTTTAATTTTTCAACGATAACATAAACAAAACAAAGAAAAAGACACTTCCGTTTTCAACGAGCAGCTTTAATCATGGGACTTTTCTCCAAAAAGCGTCACGGGCAAATGACCCCCGTCGATAATGATGGCCGCCGCTTTACATGGCGCCTTGAAAACTTTTCTAAATACAAAAGCGGAAGTACGCTTGATAGCGACACCGTTATGTGCTTTACCAAGGTGAAGTTTCATTTCCACATGGCGCTTGGCGTGAATGGGGATGTTGGTTTGTATGTACACTACAAATCCACATGTATCCCAAAGTACTCGTACTTTTTTTCCAACACATCGGGGGTGGTCATGCGTCAACACACGGCGCACACGATTCCCTCCAACACGGAGCGTTGCGGGCATTGGAACGCGTGTTACTATCCCGATCTCACCCAATTCGTCTCCAAGGACGATGTCGTTTTGCTGAACTTCGTGTTTGACGATGACAGTCTGACGATTCAGCGGCTTCCGCAGCAGAACACGGTTTCCGTTCTCTGGACGGTCCCGCATTTGTTTCAACAAATTTTAAACCCATACTCCTCCAAGGGGTTTACAACCGATCGCAGTCTTCTTGTTTTACGGCTGGATATTAAAAAGGAGGCGGGTGCCAACGACGCCAATGGCGCATATGACGTGCAAAGCATCAAAGATATTGTCCTCTTCGTCTTCTGCCGCAAAGGAAACGTTCCGCCGCACAGTATTCAACTCATGGACGCCGAAAGCAATCCCATTGTGCGAATAGAGAAAAAGGACAATAGCGGCTCCAATCCGCTCATCGTGTCAAAGGAACGCGTCCTCAATGCGATTGGTATGGATGGTGCGCTGCATGTGGGCGTCGAGTTTCACTGTGGCGGGAATCCGCTTGAGGCGCTCAATATGCTGAGCGGATTGCAACAGCAACAGGGCTTTGGACAGCCGCAGGACGCAGAGGAAATGGACCCGAACACACGAACCGTTAAATTGGGGGAAAATAATGAAGAGTACCACGCCATGAACGGCGATGATTAATGGTAGAAACGGGAAGATGGCGGTTATGTGTTTTTTTTTTCACAAAAAGAGAGAAGAAAAAAAGATGGTATGGAAACAAAAAAAAAAAATTGAAAGGAGAAAGAAAAATAGACGTTGGAGTTACTTTGCGACGTAACATAAGGAAATAGCCATGTGGAAACGTGAAATGCCCAGAAAAAGCAAAGGAAGGGGTCAAAAAAGAAAACAAAGAAAAGTAGAAACAAAGAGAATATTTATATTTATGTGAGAAAGTAAATCTGAGGGAAAAACGGAACTCGGCAGCAAATAAAAAAGATGATATATATATATATATATATATATATAAATGGGACCACAAACTATTCGGTTCCAAATATCAGCCCACATATACGCTTGTAGAAACTATTTTCTGGTTCGAAAATAAGCGATTTGATCATATGGAAAGGGCAATCCATAAGGTAGAAAAAGAAAAGGTTACAAATCATTGAATGAAAAGGTAAATCAAGGGTCTCACGCTGTTTCGGAATGAACGAAAGTTTTCTTTGTTTGTTTGCAACATATTTTTTTTTTGTGTGTGTGTTTTACTTACGGGTGTTTTTTCTTGTTTGTTTTGCTTGTTTGTTTATACAGAAAAGGAATCTTTTTTACTCTTCGTGATTGGATTCCGTCGGCTTTTCTTCTCTTTTTTTTTTGTTGTTGCTATTTCGGCCTCCCACTCTCCTCAGAACTTTGCAGCTTTCACTTTTTTATTTCCGAAAAGGGTACACGGAAGAGGAAAAAAAAAAAAAGAAACAGAGGAGTGATTGAAATGAATTTGTGGTAACAGTTCTTGTGCAACACTTTGTGAAGTAAAGAAAAGATAATCGTTGTGTATAATACAAACCGAAAGCAAAAATATTTTAATACTCTGTTGATCCTTTTTTCTTCAGTCCATATATAAATATATAGGACTCGAAAGCAAAAAAAAAAAACATAAACATTTAGGTGTAATGATCATTTGTTTTTGTAGATTTTCTCTCCAGACTTTCTTGTCGGTTATTTAAAAGAAAGAAGAAACCGAATATATCATCATCTGCTGCAATACTGTGAAGTTGCACTCGAGATGAATAGTTAAAATACGGAGAAAAGGAAGAAACATCAAACAATCCTGAAGAGTAAAAGGGAAAGGTACAAAGCAACAAAGAGAAGGGAAGGGAAGGGAAAAAGTAAAGGAAAAGGGAAGAGAAAAGTATGTAATATATACGTATATGTTGACATATAGTTTTTTGTTTGTTTGTTTGGTGCTACTGCTTTTATGTTTTCTTTTGGTAAAAAAAGGAAACAAATTAAAAATAGGAAGTCGTGTCGCATCTATCATTCCCTTTTTCTGACATACATATGTAATTGGAGAAGAGAAAAGAAAAAAGAAGGAGGGAAACTTGCTTAAAGAAAGAAGTGGACAAGGAATTGACAGCAATCAAATACAGCTAAAACAAACAAAAAAAAGAGTGCTGATGGAAGTTGTTAACGAAATGCACGTAAGAGTTGTATAAAGAAGAGACAAAAAAAGCAAAAGATGATTTAAAAAAAAACATTACTGTGCAAACAATGAAGAACACTCTGTTGTTTTGATTTGCTTTGTTTTTGTTTGACTTCGCCTGTCCTCTCCTATTGTCCCATCCTATCGCGTTTCAATCTTTCTTTTTCCATTTCCACAAGAACCTTTTTTCCTTCATCTTCCTTTCGTGTGTTTACTTTTCCATCACTAAACTTTGTTTCACTTTTTGTACAGCAATGGTGCATCGCTGTTGGCGCGAGACCCAATACACCTTATGGAAAAGGTGTCTCTAAATTTTTTTTTTGCGTATATATATATATGCATGTTTTTTTCTGTCATCTTAAATATGACATACTATCAGAATCCTTTTCATTGATCCCATTAATAAACTCTACTTGTAGAATCATAATAAAACGAGGAAACACGACAAAAACAAAAATACCGAATACAATACTTCAATTGGTGCACTTGGTTAAACACCCTTTCTCTCTTTTTATTCTTCACTCTATTTGTTTCACCTCTACTGTTACCAAAAGTGACGGGAAGTGCACACATACAAATAGGAATGCCCATTAATGTGTCCTCCCCCTCCGAATGTGAGGCCCTCTTTGACAATACAGTCTCTGCGCTGCACACGTTGGAGTCTTCTCGCCTCTCTCTGCACGCGTCCCTTCGCGAGGCGCACTTTTCATTTAGCATTGCACAGCGCGAGTTGGAACGTGCGGGACTTCTTCTCGATTGGACGGCCGTCCCATCTGTGGCGGGGACGGTGCAACCCCGCCTGGGCATCAAATGGGATGAGGGAAAAGGGGAAAAGGGACGTTGGGCCATTGGGCCATTAGAAAATAGTGACGGAAAAGATCCGTTATTTTGGTTTGCCTCGTCCCCAACGGCGTCCCTGCGGGAATGTAAAGAACGGTTTGTTTCGGTGTTGGAAGCCGCCATGACGGTTGCGGCGGCACAGGAAGAGGTAATGGAAAGGGCCTCCGCGTACAGAACGGCAACAGGGGAGACATAAAGGCAACAAGAAGAGAGAGGGCTTGACGCTCAGTGGATGTATTTTTTGTTTACAGTTGTTATTGATACTCTCTCATGGTGTAATGGCGACGGCAATGGTGAAGACGACGTTGTTTATATATATATATATATATATATATATATATATATATATATATATATGCTATACTTATGACTTCTTTTTTTTGAGGGGGAGGGAAGGATTTTCGCTGTCCTCTTTTCAGAAGCAAACACACTTTAAGGCGACAAATAGTGCCGTTACTTTTCTCTCTTTTTATGCATTTCTTTCTCTATATATGTGTATGTACCTTTCCATGAACATTGTAATGTTTTTTTAGATTCATTTTGTTTTTTTTTTGTTTTTTATCTTTACTATTATCGTTTTGCTCTTTTTTTATTTTTACATGTTTCTTATTTAACAACACCAATGGTGTGCGAATATACTTATCTGATGCATAAGTAGGAAAGGGCACGAAATTCAGATTTAGCGAAGGTTCAGTTTGGAGGTCACGATGGGAAAGCCCGGTGGTTTTTTCAAAAAGCTCAAGGCAAAGCAACAACGTTCAGCGTCCAATCGTCGACGCGGTACAAAAGGCGCCTCCAAAGAGGAACGCCGCGCGAAGCACAATGAGTTGGTCGACTACTACGCCGCCAAACGTGAGGCAGAGGAGTTGGCCGCGATCAGCAGCTCAAGCGATGAAGGCGAGTCCACCGACTCCGAGGTGGAGGCCAAAAGAGAGAAGCGCTCATTAATGCGACTGCGTCAAATGCTCGGCGTTGGTGACACAAGGAAAGGCGGTCGTGCCAACCAAAATGATTCCATTCCGAATGGTAATGGAAGTGCAACAAAGGTGAAAAAGAGCGAAAAAGGTGAAGAGGAGAAGGAAGAGGAATCGGCAAAAGGAAGTGATGATGACTGGCAAGTCTACCTCTCCGGCAGCAGTGGTGGCGAAGAGGAGGAGGAGGAAGAAGAAGAATTCGACGAGGAGGAGGAGGATGAGGAGAACAGCACCCAACACAAAGGCATCGAGGAGGACGAGGAGGACGAGGAGGACATTACCCTATCGGACGCCGAATACGAGGAAGACGACAACGATGAAGAAGAGGAAGAGGAAGAGGAGGCATTGAAGGAGGATGTCTTTGATGCGGAAGCCATGGATGCGGAGGCGGAGGCGGATGGCGCTGCGCTTTTGTTGCCATCCTTTCGTCACGGAACGACTCCAACGTCGGCCCTCGTCCATGTCGTCTCCCCGAGTGATCCGTGGCTCGCGAAGTACCACGCGGACCAACACGGCGCGTTGGACCATTCCCCCATGCAACCACTGGACACGCACCATGGGGCAAACCTGTGTATTCGTGCCTCGGCACATGCGGTGCGGCACTTTCTGCACACCCCTTTTGCCCCATCACGGGAGGAGATGAAACGCATGCGTGTGGAGGAAAAGAATGGAAACGGCCAAACCAAATCGGCCACACGGTGTGAGGAGGTGTGCAAACCAGTGTACATGCATGATGCGCTTTGGGCCAAGTGGCAAGCGTACTGTGTGCGCGAGGGGCGTGGACCCTTGACGGGAGCGGAACGTGGTTTGTTAGACCTCTTGCAGGGATACCCCGATGTGATGGACTGCACAAGAGATTGGGATAACTCGGACTCGCGACGTGAGGTGTTTCTGCTGCACATGTTGAATCACTGGTTCAAGGCACGAGCCGTAACACTGGCACATGATCGGTTGCTCGCCGCTAGATGCAAGGAGGCGAAGCAAAAACGGGCCATGAAAGAAAAAAAAGAAGTAAAAGGCAAAGGTGGAAAATCCGCCTCTGGTGCGGTTTGGAAGAATGCCAATAAAGTGAACACGAATGATAACAGCAAGGATAGTGCAGAGGAAGAAGAAGAGGAGGAGGAATACGAGTTGCGTGATCGTGGTTTTGGTAAGACACGTTTACTCCTTATGCTTCCGCTGCGCAACATCGCCCATCGCTATGTCAACACGCTTGTACGTCTAATTGGTGCCGCGGAGGAGGACTGTCCAAAGCTTTCCACCTTTAACGAAGACTTTACAGAGCTTGAAGAGGCGATAGACCCTACTTTCAAACGTCGACCTCGCGACTATCAGCGACAGTTTGCTGGCAACATTGATGACTCTTTTTGTGTTGGTGTGCGACTACAACCAAACCGAGTCTCTGTGTATGCGCATCCACTTAATAGTGATTTAATTATCTGCTCCCCATTGGGTCTCCGCCGCCGTCTCGAGCGTAACGGTGATGCGCTCGTTTCCCTCGCCTCAATTGAGGTTTGTCTCGTGGATGAGGCGCATGTCCTATTGATGCAGAATTGGCAACACGCTGCGGCCGTACTCGCCATGCTCAACAAACGACCCAAAGACACCACACGCGGTCTCTCGGACCTTCGTCGTGTGTATGCGTGGGCCCTTGAGGGACACAGTGGGAGGCACCGTCAAACCATTTTGTCAAGTAACGTCAGTCATGCCACACTTCTTGCCACCTTCCGATCTTTTGTGAATAATTCAGGACGTCTCGTGCTGCAGCGGCGCGAGGAGGTTGGGGCGCTTGCGCAGGTTATGGTACCTGTTCGACAACATTTTATACGCTTTGATCCAGGTGAGACCCCCGAGAGTGGTGATGACGCGCGATTTGACTTCTTTACTCAAAAATTGTACGCAACGAAGATACACCCCTTGGTAGAGCGTGATGTGCGCACTATTGTGTTTGTGCCGTCCTATTTTGACTTTGTGCGATTGCGAAACTACATGATACGTGACTACCGTGATAGTTTTGCGGCTATTTCCGAGTATACCTCGATACAACAACAACGAAAAGCGCTTGGACAGTTTACAGATCTCGAGCGGCCACTCCTTATTGTAACAGAACGCTTTTACTTCTTTAAGCGTTACTTTGTGAAGTTTGCAGAGGCTATCGTTTTCTACAGTCCACCCGTTTTCGCCCCATTTTACGTCTCTTTAGTGAATCGACTTGTGGCAACTTCACCAAATGTGTTTGCACTCACATTATTCTGTCGATTTGATACGCATGAACTTAATAGACTCGTCGGCACGCGGCGCGCACGGCAATTGCTAGAGAGAGAGTCCGACACCTTCTCATTTGTAACAAATTAAAACTTCTAGCATCTCTCTCTCTATCTCTCTCCTTATATATATACGCTTCTGCACTGCTTTTTGTTTGTTTGTTTTGATGGTGGAGGTGGAATGTGCACACAAGTCTATCAATGTATATATATATATATATATATGTAGAATTGTGTATACTTGTATGTCTGTTTAGCGGAGCGAACACACACAAACAAACAAAAAAAAGAAAGAAGGAATACCGGCAAGAAGAAGAAGAGACATTTTTAAAAAGAAAAAAATATTTACGTTTATATATATATATATATATATATATATATATAAACGAAAAAAAAGAGGTACATTTAATCGATTAAGGCGAACACTGAATATAATAATAAATACTCACATTGAAAAAATAAGAATACATGACGGAATACTTTCTCGTTTTGAGGGAGGAGGGTTACTTTGTAGACGTGCTCTCCTTTACTGGCATCTTCTTCCATTTATAAGATTAGTACGCCAAGAATCCTTTTTACTCTTTGTTTTTGTGCCTATTTCTCTCCCTCTCTCTCTCTCTCTCTCTCGCTCATTTCTCATGTAATATATTTCTTATAAATCAATTTACATACAACTTTTTTTTTGTTTTTTGAATTACAGAAGGTTGCAGTGTAAATGGCCGCTGCTTTTGAGTTTACACAGGGCAGCCAACGACTCGACTGGGGTGTTCTCGTCGCCATCGACTTGCAGCGACTTGTGAAGGACACAAATGTCGACACGTTGCAGCGCGTTGTAGAGAACCTCGCCTTTGCCCGTGTGACGCGTGATGAGGCGGCGATGTTCACCCCGGAACACATTATTCACCTCTTGACGCTCTGTCAATTGGTTATGCAATACCTCGTGTATTCGCAGGAGTGTTTGGCGAAGATAAATGTGCGGCTGAGCGACCGCGTGCAGGAGTTACAACAACGCTGCACAACAACTGATAGTGAGCGGGAAAAGTTGCATGAGGAAAACGCAGTGTTGCGAAAAGAGGTTAAGGCACAGCGACGAACACTTATGGCGTACGAATTCGCTAAATCCTCACACAACATGGGGAGTGGGAATGCATTACCTTACGTCTGCCCGAATTGTGGGGAGGCGTACGCGAAGAATGAGTCATTGCAATCACACATACGAAAGCGTCATGCCCGGCAGACCTCCGCGTCCATGAGTCCACAAGCCCAGCAGACACAAGAGACAAGTGCGGCACAGCACACGGAGATGCGAGTGCTACTGGACAAGGTGGATCGCCTCGAGCGGCAGTTGGAGCGTGAAAAGGAAGGCAATGACCGAATGCAACGGGAGAGTATGATGATGATGCTTCAAGCAACATTGAATAATCGAGGTAGTGGGAGTGCGGGTGAACAAAATCAACAACAGCAACAACAACAGGTGTCTCAACCATCGCCTCTACGTGATCCCCCACCACAGCAACAGCAACAACAACAACAGCAAACTCCTCCTCCTCCGGCTCGAGCGCATTCCCCTTTGGTTTGCGTACCGCCTGAATTGTCGGCGGTTCCAGTAATGCCGGACTTTGAAGCGCTGCAGCGTTACAACCTCTCGCGGCAGCAGGAAACCGCTAACAACGCGTTGCTGCGACAGATAACGGAGTTGGAAAGGGCTGTGCGAGACCTCAAGAGCGGAAAGCGTGCGGAGGAGCCGGCGGGACAACACACGCCGTCATGGCTCACCGTAAAGTCCTCACAACCGCCACAACAACAACGCATTGACGAGGCGCAGACTTCTGTTATAGTACAACCGCAAACACAGAGTCAGACACAATCATTGCCATTCCAGCAACAGCAATCGTTCTCAGTACCGCAGCCGACACCGCAAATACAAACTCAGCCTCAGGTTTTGGCACCACCACAGACGCAACCAATCGCACCGCCAACAGCAGTACCCCAGCCAACTGCACCACCAGCAGCAGTACCCCAACCAATCGCACCGCCAACAGCAGTACCCCAACCAACTGCACCACCAGCAGCAGTACCCCAACCAATCGCACCGCCAACAGCAGCACCGCAACTGTTGGCACAACAACCATACCAACCGCAGCCGCAATCATTGGCAGTGCCACAGCCGCAGCCGCAACCAGGCTCCTTTTCTCTTCCGCAGCCACCGTCTCAAACGTCTCCGTCCACCGCGTCGCATCTCCCAGCGCAGCAACCGCAGCAGACACCGGTACATGTGGCAGCATTGCCATTGCCGTCCCAAACGGCACCTCTCCCGCAAGCGTTTTCCACAATCGTCTCCCCGCCCCCGCGAACGAGTTCCATGACGTCCAATTCGACCATTTCCTCCTTTCACGCACACAATTCCACGCAGCACCCGCCCGCTCCCTCCGTTCTGACGGCACAGCCTCCAAACGTCTCTGCTCCTCCGGCACAAGCGGCGGCCCCAGCCCCAACACCGAACGAATTGCTCGCCAAGTACGGTCCGCCGGGTCCGGCGTTGGTCCCGTGGAATTTACCAAATCCAAGTCAATCTACAGCAGCAGCAGCAACAATAACAGCGGGGCCAAGCGGAGTGTCAGTTCCCACCGCTCCTTCTATGTCTGCGTCTACGGTCCCTGAGTGGCTGCGTCGCTCCATGTCGAGCCATGACAGCAGCAGTAAAGACATCAACACAATTGCAACGAGTGCACCAAAGCCTTTAGCGTCTATTGGGGGCACAAGAGGTGTTGTCCCGCTCCCCGCTTCACGTTTTGGTCCAACAGGGCCGGCGCCAGTGCCCGTGCCCGTGCCTCTCTCTACCAGTCCAAGTGGGGGCATGGGAGGACTGCATGTGCCAGGTCTAACGACGATGACAAACGCACCTATTGTGCCGCGTCCCGCAGTGCACTCATTTACACCATCAGGGGGAAGGCGAGGAGAGGCGCTGGAAACGACATCAAGTAGCGATGAGGAATGAAGTGTAACATTTACATAGATTTGATGGGCATATATATATATATATATTTATACATATATTTGTATTCATGTGTATATATATGTGCACATGTGTATATACATATATATATATATAATAGTGTGTCGAAATATAGAGCACAAGAGGGTGAGCAACAAAAGACAAGGAAAAACAACAAGAAACCGGAAGATAGGAGAACGAAAAAGTGAGGAAAAAGAATTCGGACTTGAACATGTCAAGGGGAAAAAGGGAATAGATCACTTACAATTTTTTTTCTCAAGAACTAATGCGTGTTGTCTGCCTGTTTTTTTTTTTTTTCCTGTTGGTGGAGGAAACAAACACAACGACAGTATCAATCAGAGGCATTTGGATACATCCTCTATCCCTTTTTGGCTTGTCTATGTTTTTCTCCTCATTTAAATAGCATATATTCATATATATATATATATATATATATATATATTCTCTTTCCATTTGTGTATTATTTTTCTTTTCATACACCAAGTGGTTTGAATACAGAACGAGAAGGGAATAAATCAGAGATGCATGTGAAACAAAAAGAACAAGGGAAAAAATCTTTTTTGTGTGTCTCTGTCTATATCCGTTCTTGTTGCTTTTCGTTTTTCTTTTCTTTTTTTGCATTTGTAAAGGAATCACTTTTATGTACGCAATTCTCATTTCATTCCTCTCTCTCTCTCACTCTCGTTGTTTGCTTGTGTGCTGCATGATAAACGTCAGCAAGAAGAGAAAATCAACGTTCCTGGACTACGATTCACACTTTAACCATTTATTACATGACCTCTAGGGTTGGTATTCTGTCCCGCATCCCGTCGTACACCGACCCCATCGCCTCAGCCCTTTGCCATACGCTCAAAACGGCCATTGAACTTCACAAACAAAACTCCTCCGAGATGGTTTCCATTGAGTGTGAGTGTCGCCTCGGCACATACACCGCCTCCCGCCACAGTTACGCCCACACCCTCCGCACACACACCACCACCCCTTCCATCCTCCACTCTTCCTCCTCTTCTACTACTTCGGCTTTGCCGTTTTTTTTCTTCTCAGGAGTCGCGCGTTTGTCCTTTTTGGCGCTTCATAACGCGTTGAAGGAGAGAGGCGTTTGGGTCCCCCCGCATTCCTCCGCCCTTCTCGCGGTGCAAACGGCTAAACATGAACGGTTGGAGTATGGAATGAATGCGGCGTGTAATGTGGGTCGATTGACGGCCGCCATGCGAAAGGAACGCATTTCCGTGCTAAATGTGCGATGTCCTTCATGGGGAGCCGACTTTCGCGTTTCCGTCTCCAGGGAAGAGCGAATTCCGTGGGGGGTGGCGCAGTTTGCGGGGTTTGAGCCGAATTTGTCGCGATTGCGTCAACGCAAGTCTATACGCGTGGCGCCGCTTCTCACGCTGGATCTGGCGATGGTGCGAAGCGTGACGGATCACACGCGTTTTGCGCGGCCCTTTTCGGAGGAGTTGCGGGTGCCGTTTATTAGCGCGCCGCATGTGTCGTATGATGTGGAGTTGGAGTTTGACATTCCCGCGTTGTACCGTCTGGCGCAGCGCACACGCATGCTGGACGCGGTGGTGGAACGGACGGCAATGGATGCGTTAGCCATGTTGCAATTTTTGGCCGAAAAGAGGGAGTGAGAAGAAGAAGAAGAGTGAGGAGGGGCAAAGGAAGGAGATAATAAATAAGCAAAAAAAAAACTCGTAGTTGTCTCCGTTTGTGTGTGTGTGTGTGTTTTGGTTGTGTTCATTTACGCATGTGGTTACATCGAATCAGAGAGAAAGTTGTTTAGGATGGCGCATTCACAGAGCTTAAAGACTGAAGGCGTTTCTCGCTCCGAGGTCATGTTGTTTACGTGTGTTTTCTTGCATAATCATATGCACGTGTAAAAGAAGGATCGCTCTTAGTGTTTTTTTTTTATCTCCTTTACATAACCCTCTGTTTATATGTATTTATTTGTGAATGTTTATTATTATTGTTACTATTACAAGTACTGTATGCGTTTGGTGTGATGTCCTTTTTTTTTTCGCTTATTGTTTTGTTTTCTCTGCATTCTTCTCGCGTAGGAAAGAATCAGAAAAGGGCAGAAAAGAAAAAGTTGAGCCACGGCTTAGTGTCTAGTTGGCCAACTTTTTTTTTCTTTTTTGCCTTTCTTGTTGTTGTTATTTTTTTTCGTTGTTGTTGTTGTTTATTAACTTTGTCGTATCGCATCACTCCAAAAAAAAAAAAAAAAACGAAAACAAAGAAGACACACACACCAAACAATAGAAAACAGGAAAAGCGAAGCGCATTGCAGACTATTCTCTCCTGTTGTAGAAACGATGCTTTGGCGAGTACTTGCTGGGGGTGCCATGGGTGGCGTCGTGTCGGCTTCCTGGTCAGGCGGAACGAGTCTCGCCGCGTCGGCCCCGACATTAGATGTAATTATGGATCCATCCAAAGATATTGTTCCGGTTCGTGCTGTGGTGATTGGCGGTGGGTACGCGGGAGCGAAGCTTGCGTACATGATGGATAGCATGCTGGATGTCACATTAGTAGATGAAAAGAATTTTTATGAGTTAACGAATGATATTATTCCTATCATAGCGAATCCATGGAGTGCGCGGAATGAAGAGGCGTGTCGTCGATTATTCATTTTACACCGATATTACCTCAAACGGGCGAATATCCTCACCGGCACAGTGGATGGCGTGGATGAGGCATCTGTCTCCCTTAAGGATGGTCGTTGTGTGCCATACGATCTCCTCTTTGTTGCCCCGGGAGAGCGGAAACCGTTTCCCTTCTCTACGACACAGCGCACCATTCGTGGTCGGGTACAGGAGTTGCACCACTTCAATGATTTCCTCACAACGTGTCGTAAAGTTGGTATTGTGGGTGGTGGTCCCGTTGGGACGTCGTTAGCCATGGATTTGGCAACCAACCGTCCCGAGTTGGAAGTGCATTTGTATCATTCCAAATCGGAACTCCTCCCCGCGCTGCCCTCGACGAGTCGCCGCTACGCTCTCGAGGCGATTGGAAAGCACCCGAACCTGCATATTCACCTCTGCACGCAGGTAACACACATGGAGGGGTTGGACGCGAATGGAAAGCGCGTAGACGCATCCCCGCGCTCCGCCTTGGTGCGTTTCTTCCTCGGGGACAAACCGATCCCCTCCCGCTTTAACATTGTGTATGATAAGATGCACTTTGTGCCCGCCCCGCAACAGTCTATTGTGAGTCAGGCCTACTTTGGCAAGCGTGAGCCACACCTGAGCGGGGACACGGTGGAGTTCTCCGCCACCGAAGAGGGATTTGATTACGTCTTCTCCACACTTGGCGACACCCCGCGGCCGATTCGGGCGGGACGAGGAAAGCGTAACATTCTCACCCAACACGAGGCGCCGGATGGGCACTACCGCGTGAGTACCCTCATGCAACTCTATGGTCATCCGAATATATGGGCAACGGGGCGGTGCAACAACCTGCCATGGGTGCGTAGTTACGGATCCAGTGATGTGCAGGTCCGCACCATTTTCCGTGGACTCAATTCGGTGATACATAACCCAACGGAGCGCTTTCTGCACTCGCGGGATGGGGTGCAACCGCAGCGAATGGCCATCCCGAGACTTCTCGTGCGACTTGGGAGTAACGACGCGGTGGGATCCACGCCGTGGTCCGGTGGTATGGTTGGGCTTTCCGCCTTTCATGAGTTTATGCAAGATCGTAATCACCTTGTGAGGGAATTCCAACAACCAATCTTTTACAAGCAACAGGACCCAATGAAGGTGAGGCAACGCATCTCGAATTGGGCAGCACATGAGGTCACAGATATTGTAGACTTCTCACACTGTTAAGACACATCGCAAGAGAAGACGGAAAAGTTCCTTTCCCTCTTTCTCTCTCCTTGTACCCCTCGGAAGCAACAAAAGAAAGAGATGCAGTTGAAACCTGTTATTACGCATGTGTAATAGAAGACACAAGGAACAACAACAACATCAAAATAAAAAGAAGAAGAAAAAGCAGCGGAAGAGAGAGGAGATTACAAATCACAAAGTATTACTCACTTGAACACACACAAAAAGAAAAACTTGAATACGAAAAAAAAAGTAGAAAAGACGAAAAAAAAAGGAAACAAAAAAAAAAACACAAAAAAAAAGATAATGAAAATAAAAGGGAATGTGGAGGAAAAAAGAAAAGAGCAAAAAAGAAAAAAAGAAAAAGAAAAATACTGTTTCGTTATGGACATTGCCTTTTTTCTGGTAAAGGGCAAAGTTGACAATCGGGGACATATGCACAGCACACATTACTTTTAGGATCTTTTTTTGAGTTGAATTTCTTTTTCTTTTTTTCTATCTTCTCGTTATTCAATGAAAAAGGCATTCTTCCTTACATGTATGTCGTGTAAAAGTGCAAGTGGACATGTTATTCTTTTTGTTGTTCTTTTTTTGTTTTTGTATCTTTTTTATATATCTGTTTCTTTTGAGCACTCTTTTCCATTTTTATTTCTTTGTTTGTTATTTTCTTCTTTGTTTTTCTTTTCCTTTGTGTGTCCTCTCTCCTTTTGTAGGGCTTTTTTGATGTCTCGTTACTTTAGTGATGCCTCTGTGACCTTCTTGGAGCGGTACCAATTCCTCTCTCGTCGCCGATTACGCCGTCGCGTTCCGATAGACACCTTTTCCCTTCTCGATGTTGCGCTGCACTGCAACACCATTGCTGCGATGCTCGACAGTACTCTTGCGCCGCCTCTTGTAAACCCAACCACGTCCCTTCACCTTCGCCAGGATGCGGCGGAATTTGCGAGTGGGGTAGCGCCGTTTCTTTTGGCTCCACTACTGCTCTCCTTTCTGTGCTACTATGCGGATCAGTCTTTTGACACGGATGCGCTGCGTCGGGAGTTGCGTGCCTTTCTCGAGTCCACGCCATACGCCACGCGAAGGATCGGCGGACGGTGCTGTTCGTGTGCGGCCGTTTTTTTGTTGCGATTGACCGAAGCGTTGCTGCGATGCCCCGACCCCGCCGGGCTGCCGTGGCTGCAATCACGCCTCACCCATAGTCGGAGTGTGCGTGTTCATCATGGTGGAAGTGCAAGCAGAGACAAGAGTGGGACGCAACTCTCATGGTACGCACGTCTGACACAACACCCGATTTATATCGCGCAACTCATTCAATCCGTCCCTATTGTGCGACACCGCCATGAGGATGAGGAGAGTGTTCATTATAGTAACAAAAGTAACAGCAACGACAACTCCACAGCCTATATTGGTGGCGGTAATCATCCTATGTACCGTAATATAAATGGGAATACGAATCGCGGGAATGAGGACGCCATTGTGATTGGCGTAAGAAGTGGCAAACGCGACGATATCCTTCGAGGCAAGCGTTGCCGTTCGCCCGATGCGTTATCGACCCATCGTCCCTTCTACGCACGTGGTATTGCACCCCTTCCCTATGTTATACAATCTGAGGTGTTATCTTACCTTGCCCCGCGCTTTCTAGGGACGGCGCAGTCCGTTTGTGTGGTTTGGCAGCGTCTTGTCTGGCAATCCCGGCAAATGCGGCGCGATCTGATAGCGAGTCGCGGCGTCACACATGCGTTTGTACAGTTTCTGCGTAACGATTGGGGGGAGGCGTATGTGGAGGTGGAACAGCTGTGCACACTGCGACGGGTGTTGTTGCACAAACAACTCTTTACCCGCGCGGAGACACGATTGCGACCGCTACGTGCGGCCGCGTCATCTCTCGCCGTGTTTATGGCCCAAACCGATCGAGAAAGTGTGGCGGGGCGATTACTGGAAGGAATGTGTGATGCGATTGTGATGGAAACCAAAGTGCCGCCATTTGTGGCGCCTATTGCGGTGCCATACGCCACACCAACGGAGGGGGAGATGGCTGTGGAGCAGTTAGCATTCCAAGGGAGGTATGATATGGGGCATATGCTCTTATGGCGCATGGGCTTACGCAATCAAAGTCTTATGCGGGAACTTATGCAGCAGAGAGAACTCCTTCACTGCCTATCGGAATCACGTAAAACATGACCTTTTGATACATAAGTGGATTCAAATAAACGCACAAACAAAACAAAAAAGGAGAAAATGTTTTTTGTTGTTATTTTACTCCTTTTTAAAAAAACAAAAGCTTTTTTTATAGATAGAAGTTATATAGACAGATAAATAGAAAAGATGGAGAAAGGATAAAAGGGTAGATTAAGAGAGTCTTCATACAGATGAGCAAGCATCGTTCGTACAATTATTTTATAAAGCTGTGCGGATGTGGTTATTGGGCAATTACATTTATTTTTGCATGATGTAATGGGTGCCATGCTATATCACGACTTGCCCTTCACTTATACATATATATTGACGAGGGGGGGGGAAAGAAAAGAGAAAAGGAAAGAATTAACGTACAGAAATACATTGTTGTTGTTTTTGGTTTCTTGCCCTTATTGTTTGTTATGTCGAGTAAAATTCTTGGTGTATATATTTTTTTAAAAAAAAAATATTCTTTCTTCCAAGTCGCAGTAGTAAATTTAAAAATGGAAATTACAAAAGACAGTTATTATTTCTCTGTTCTTACCGAATTTGGACGTACCTAACTGTTCTTTCTTGGAAAAAAAAGAAAGGAAATAAGGAATTTTTTTATTAGTTTTTTCTTTCTATTCTTGTGTGTTTTTTTTTCTTGGTTGTGCTAGCTAAATACGCTATTTAGAAAGTGGGATCATTCATTCCAATACGGAAAAATTACAAAAAATAAAATAAGAACGTAATATTACAAAAACAACAGCAACAACAGCAACACTCAAAAAGAAAGGAAAAACAAAATATCAAGAAGATGAGTGAAGAGCGCTTTGACTCGCTACTCTTGGCCGTTGCGCAGCAGCATGAGGGCATCGACAGCATTTTGGACACCTTCTTCTCATTTTTAAGTCGCAAGACGGACTTTTTCACACAACCCGCCATGGCCCGCACATCGGTGCAGCGTTCCCTTGAGCGTCATCTCTCTATAGCGGAATCACGTCTTCGCGAAACCCGCGCAGAGACGGCCGCCGCCATTCAACGCCAACAACAAGCACAGAGCGCCTCGCGCGTCGAGGTGTTGGAGGATGAGGAGGAAGTGGCCGCCGCCAAAGCCGCCGCGGATGCCGCCGCGCGAAAGGCAGAGGTCGAGAAAAAGGTAAAAGAAGTCACAAATGCCGAACCCGACGCGGATGGTATGAAACCCAACGGACTCCCACCAACCGCGGGAAACGGGTTTGAGTATGAGCGGTACGCCTTTTCTCAATCCCTGACGGAGGCCGAGGTGCGGGTGCCCCTCCCCGTCACAAACGCAAAGGGAAAGATGTTGGATGTGTGTATTCAACAGCGTCATCTGCGCGTTGGGGTGAAGGGAAAACCGCCCATCCTCGATGGCGAACTCTTTGGACAGGTGAAGGCGGAGGAGAGTATGTGGACCATAGAGGATGGCCGCACAGTCGTCCTTACACTCACCAAGCAAAGTCAAATGGAGTGGTGGAAGACCATCATGAAGGGGGATCCGGAGATTGATTTGCAAAAAGTGGTGCCGGAGAACTCCAAACTCGATGACCTCGACGCCGAAACGCGACAGACGGTGGAGAAGATGATGTATGACCAACGGCAAAAGGCGATGGGTCTGCCAACGTCAGAGGAACAAAAGAAACATGATATGTTGGCCAAATTCATGGCTGCACACCCCGAAATGGACTTTTCCAAAGCGAAAATATGTTAAAAGAAAAGAGAGAGAGAGAGAAGGGGGGGAGCGAGAAGAGAAAAAAAGAGAAAGAGAAGAGCGCAGAAGAGGAGCGTTTGCCATATGGGCGGTTTTTGAGATAGAGAGAGAAAAAAAAAGGGAAAGAGTGAAAAGAGCAATAAAGACAAACGAGAATAGATGGGCACAAAAAAAAAAGGTGGGGGTAAAGGAGAAATGATATATGTATATATATATATATATATATATATATATATATATATATATATATATATATATATGAGAAAGAAGATGCTGCGAAAGGAAGAACAAAAAGAAAAAAGAAAAGATTGACGCACAAGGAAGTACTCATTGAACAAATACGTTTACCTTTTGAGTGTAGTACTCTTTGCATTTTCCATATCTTTCTTTCTTTCTTTCTTTCTTGTTGTTGATGTTCCATGGTCTCTTCTTTATCACGTTTCTCTTCCCTTTTTCTCTACTTTGTTGTTATTATTCTGTTTTTGTTCGTTTGTGTGTGTGTGTGTGTGTGTCTTTTTGTCTTTTTTTACTTGTCTTTCTTTTTTACTATTCATAAATTATTATTCATATTTCTATTATTTATGATTCCTTTTGGATACATTCGTACTTAAAGAAAGATTGATATTACCTTCAGCGAAAAGGAGAAGAATGAGGAAGTTATATTTATGTATATTTATACATGTATGTATGCATGTATACAATTTTGTGCGTTTTCATGTGCCTTTTTGCATCTCTCTTCTTTGATGCTAGCGAGCAAGAAAAAAAAAAAGTTTTTAATTTCTCTTTCTTTCTTTTTTTTTTTTCTTATCCATTGTCATCTCGATAAACGGGAAGATTGTTTAGGAAAGCGAGGGAGAAATTGAAAGAAAAGCAGGAAACATACGCCCAGCAAGAAGTAAAAAAGTTCAAGAAGGGAATGCAACAGAAAAGCACAAACAGGTATGAAAAAGTGTCAAGTAGCGATAATGACCAAGATTTGATTGCTGTTCTGAAAGCCGAAAACGTTATGCTTCGCGATCGCGTCACACAGTTTGAGATGATGCATGCCATTAGTGCTGCCCTCGTTCCCAAACACACGGTCCTCTCCGCGCTGGAGGAGGAGCGCAAGTATCTCGAGCAATCCATGCAGCCGACCACCTTTAAGCGGCACTCCACTGTGCCGTATAATGAACTCCCCACATACCCATCTCGACCGCACTTTGAGAAGGCCGCCAGCCACCCAAGCACACAAGTCGTTCTATTTGATGGCTGTCCAAACGACCCATACCACCCGTCCAGTGTGCCCATTTATCAGACCTCCACGTTTGTACAGCCGGATATATGTGAATTCGGTCCATATGACTACACACGCAGTGGTAACCCTACTCGCACCGCGTTGGAGACGCTCTTGGCGAAACTCGAAGGTGCCCACGCGGCCTTTGCCTTTGCCTCTGGTATGGCAGCTTTGCAAACTGTTATGGCCACACTCAACGCAGGGGACACGGTGTTGGCGAGCTCTGACCTCTATGGTGGCATGCATCGACTCCTTACGCAGGTGGTGGCACGAATGGGAATGCATGTGGTGTTTGTTGATACATGGAATCTCACCGCGGTGCGGGAGAAGATGACACCCGGGGTGAAACTACTGCACATAGAGAGCCCAACAAACCCACTCATGCGGATAGTGGATATAAAGCAACTGTGTGAAATTGCCCATGAACGTGGTGTAAAGGTTTCCATTGACAATACCATGATGAGTCCTGTGCGGTGTACGCCGATTGCGTTGGGTTGTGACTACGTGGTGCACAGTGCGACGAAATTCCTCTGTGGTCATAGTGACACAATGTGTGGTATCGTTTGTGTAAAAGGTGAAAAGGATGCCAATGCCGTTGCATTCTTGCAAAACGCACAAGGAAATTCTCTCAGCCCATTTGACTGCTGGTTACTTCTCCGTGGATTAAAGACGCTAGCCATTCGTGTGGAAAAGAATGAACTGAATGCCGTTGCTGTGGCCCTCTTTCTGAGCCGACAGTCCAACGTGGTGAAACGACTGCACTACGCTGGCCTTAATCCAAAGGTCTGTCCAGACATATGTAGTCTCTCCGAAGCCGACTTCGAGCTACACCGTTCCCAGACAACCGGTCCGGGAAGCGTAATATCGTTCGAAACGGGCGATGTGGGGCGATCCCATCGCTTTGTTCGTGCCCTCAAACTCTTTAAACTTACTGTCAGCTTTGGAAGTTGTAACTCGCTGGTGGAACTCCCATGTCTGCTATCCCATGCGTCTATTCCCAAGGAAAAACGCACACTTCCGGCGGATATCATTCGCCTCTCCATTGGTATTGAGCAAATTGAGGATATTTTGGCTGACCTCAGTCGAGCCATTGATGCCGCCAGCGAGGATAGGCCGTCCTCATCATCTGCCTGCTCAGGGTGTAGCTGACAAAAAGAAAAAAAGCCCCACAAAAAAAAAGATAGACGTGTACATATTTTATAGTTTGTACGCATCTTTAAGCAATTGCTGCTGTCTCTCTTCACCATAAATTAGTGTTTTGAATAGCATGAATGCCTACTTTGTTTGTTTTTTGTTTTTTACTTTTTTTTTCTGTGTGTTTACTTTACTCACTTT
Organism: Trypanosoma mega; assembly: GCA_030849715.1. NCBI lineage: Eukaryota > Euglenozoa > Kinetoplastea > Trypanosomatida > Trypanosomatidae > Trypanosoma > Trypanosoma mega. Next base: position 410 of record JASANV010001540.1, on the reverse strand, counting down.
ACCAAAATTAAGGACAAATAATCCTCTCTGTTCTACCTTTTTTGTTTTTGTTGTTTTTTATTCGTTTTCAATGTGTGTCCTGTTGCACTAAACGCATCACTTTTTGACGCCTGGTAACAGACGCAAGGACATCATATCTTTTGAATATATATATATATATATATATAAAGAAAAGGACAAAACCCCCAACGTGTTTGACTGGATACTTTCACAAAGCTTCTTTCGACTCCTCTGAAAAGCGTCCCAGCAGATTTAAAAAAAAAAAAAACTTTTTTTTTTTTTACCTTGCTGAACACACGATGCGTTCACAATTGAAACAGACAAACAAAGCATGCTTCATTCACCTTATGCTCTTCTCTCCCACTCTCATTCTCTCCTCCTCCTCTCGCTGACGGCGACAAAACGCCAAG